>CAUDMG010004114.1:0-114048 GCA_958450375.1 Homarus gammarus
AACACTACATCACCTGGCCTGGATGACGAGAAACACTACATCACCTGGCCTGGATGACGAGAAACACTACATCACCTGGCCTGCATGACGAGAAACACTACATCACCTGGCCTGGATGACGAGAAACACTACATCACCTGGCCTGGATGACGAGAAACACTACATCACCTGGCCTGGATGACGAGAAACACTACATCACCTGGCCTGGATGACGAGAAACACTACATCACTACATCATAGTTATTTATTTTAGTTGAGTAAATTTTCTCGGGATATGAAGGATAAAAATGGTGTGTGTGTGTGTGTGTGTGTGTGTGTGTGTTATAATCTTAAAGCGTTCACGTATATGTAAAAGCTTGTAAACCCGGACCATTACGCTCACCATCACCATTAAAACTCACCATTACGTCACCATCATTCCTTTTAGCTATCTTTTTTATCATTACTTCTTCATTCATACTTCAGTGGTGCACCAGTAACCCTTCACCAGTGAATAGTTCCTCCAGTCACCTCACCATCATTTCACCATATCACCATTCTCATCGTTACCTCACTGTGGCCTTCCCAAGAACTTCACCATCTCTTTTACTATCACCATCACCTCACCATTACTTCACCATAACACCAGGGTCCGTTGCTACCCACACGATGACGTCACCATCTGCAACGAGGACAATTTTTCTACTCCATGTCCGGTGCTTCTGGCTCGTGTGAGTAACCATAGTGTAGGTGTAGACAGCGGTGGTGAGAGTGCACTTGGTAGGCCTCTCCATTGTGGGTGAGAGACACTCATAATATTTAAAG
The DNA here is from genome assembly GCA_958450375.1 of Homarus gammarus. Classification (NCBI taxonomy): domain Eukaryota; kingdom Metazoa; phylum Arthropoda; class Malacostraca; order Decapoda; family Nephropidae; genus Homarus; species Homarus gammarus. Next base: position 805 of record CAUDMG010004114.1, read on the forward strand.
TGTTTACCATGGAAGCTGTGACCCCCCCCCCCCTAGTTCGCCAGGCCACCGCCAGGGGGACATTGATCAACATTCCAGAAGTTGTATTTATGTTACATGTGGTATTTTTGCAGTTTTTCTTCAATAATTGATTTATTTTCGCAGTTCTTAACGTGATTTTAAACTCAAATAGCAGAGTTACCGTCTGTTTATAACTGTTTGGTATTCTTTTGTATGTGTTTTGGTATAGGTTCTTGCAAAATTTCTTCATGATTCACGACACTCATACACACGACAGTCAAACACGCACACACAAGTGTATCTTGAGTTAGTAGCCAAGATTGGCTGTAAAAGGGCCACACACAGCTTCAATACAATTGTAACTCTGCTATTGGAGTATAAATTCATACAAATCCTGAGAAAAACTACGAAAATATATGAATTATTAAAGAAAAACAACAAAACCACCTTCACAAAAGCCGACAGTAGACCGCTGGCGGTGGCCTGACGAACTACGTCTAGCACCGCCGGGACCAGTTCGAGGCTGGGCCCAGCCAGTTGCTTTTTTTTTTTAATGGGAATTAGCCCACCCGGGCACAGATCAAACGACCCACAACGGGGCCTGGGGGGGGGGGGGCGAAAAAGGAACATAAATAAATTTAAAATATAGAAGAAAAAGGTTATACTGTGTTAATGTACACCAGGAGGAGGGTTTCTGTTTACTGGGGTTGGCGTCTCTTGGTGCCGCAGTAGGTGATTGGTGCTTTGGTAGAGTTAGTTTGTCTAACTGTCTCTGTCCGTCTGTCTCTCAGTCTCTGTCTGTAAAAATCGGTCAACTTAAAATCATTAAATTCGCTGGATGGCCAAAAAGATAATAATATCATCAATTCCATTTATTTTAGATGGACTTATTCATTTTTGTTGAAATCATGGACATACAAAGCCAATATATCTTCATTTGATTCTACCAGTGTGAATGGCAAAGTTAATTAATATCACCACTCCAACTGTTGGCCCAAACAAGTCGTAAAGTAGTTCTGTTTGTAATACATCGAGTCACTAAGGGAATATAAAAATAAAACATGAATTTAGGTCACTGAATTTATCTTATTAGTAGCAAATTGTGGTTAAACTGATGCACAAATGAAACATGCCTGGGAAGTACCTAGCACTAGTTACCTGGCATATTTGGACTTACTAAAATATGAAATCTAGGCTAATAAGTAATTATACTAAGGAAATGATTATTTTGGTAGTGATGGACTGTTATTAATTGCGCTCATTACGAAAATTGGGTCGATATTAATTCTGATAAAGGACGTCATTGACCATCCCAGAGGAAGCTGTTCTCACCACTCTTCAAATAGACCATTTACGACTTTTTTTTAGTTCAATTTGATTTCAATACATTTCTACACATAAATTAGTTGTATTAGTTATCTTAAAGGCTACCTTTTATGATGGTTGGGCGAATTTGGAGGATATAAACGGCGAGTAGAGGCTGGCGGCATTTTTCGTACACAAACATGGACCGCTTTTAAAAAGAACAATACAATTCTGCATGTGCTGTTCTGTATGGAGTATATCGTATAACAAATATTATTCCTTTGCAGATTTATACATTTTATGTCCATCCAAATCAATTTTCTTTCTTTTGGTTTCAAAAATAGTTGCCGGACGACATTTCCCCATGTTCCAATAACGATGGCTGTCCACGGGTGAACCTCGTGGAGAACTGAAGTTGTTCCTGGAAATGAAATGGAAGGATGATTTACTAAGTTGATATTGTGTTCTCCTCTATCTCTCTCTTGTGTGTGTTTTTTTCTACGGGAATTAGCCAACCCGGGCACAGGTCAAACGACCCACAACGGAGCCTGGGGGGCGAAAAAAAAGAACTTTATTTTTATGAGATTCTGTCTGTTCGTCCATCTTGTGCGGGCAATCAACATGGTAGGTAGTGAGCCGGTCGAGTCTCTGTTGTTTTGACGCTTTTTTGTTTTTTTAATGCCCCAATTTAAAAGAGTGACTTACAGTAGATGAATTCACCATTTGGGGGTAAGGGTGGGGGGAGTGAGGGTGGGGGGTGGGGGTTGGCGGGGTGAGGGTGGAGGGTGGGGGATGAGGGGTGTGGTAATGGAGAAGGTTTAGGTGAGGGAATTTAGTGGACAAAGACTTGAGAATCCAACAGACATATACACAAGATAGTCATACACACACATACATGGCAGTCATATGCACAAGACAGTCATACACGCACACACACACACACGAGAGTCATGTACACAAGAAGACAAGTCATACACGCCCACAGCTTGAATGTTGTACGGAGTGCCCCATTATATCTCTATGTTAATAAACGTCTACTTTTGGAGGTCGACTGCGTAAATATATGAATTATTAAAGAAAAACAGGAAAAACAGCTAATGTAACATAAATAGACCTTCCAAAAAGTCGATAGTAATTCCCCTGCCTGTGACACGACGAAGTAAGTACCTCTATCTAGCTCCTCCAGTCCCAGATCGAGTCAAGGCCAAGCCAGTTCATCACTTATTAACTAAACTCTCGGGTAGGTGTTGGGTGGTGTGGTGCAGTGCGTGGTGAAGGGTGGTGAAGTGTTGGGTAGGGTGGTGTGGGGTGGTGTAAGGTAAGGTAAGGTTAGGTAGGGTAGGACATCCCGTCTATAACCCCCCACCCTCATCCTCTCACCCATCCTGGGAGTTGGGGAATGGCACCCTCAGAGAGCCAACAACAGAAGGTACCAAGAACCACTGACTGGGAAGGGTGAGAGGATGAAGGGGTGGGTACTAAAAAAAAAAAAAAATAAATAAAAAAAAAAAAAAAAAAAAAATTTTAGTGTAGAGGTAGTGTAGTAAAAAAAAGAAAAAAAAGTGTAGTGGGTCGTTGCGTTGCGGTGGGTCGTTGGGTTCGTTGCGTTGCGGTGGGTCGTTGGGTTCGTTGCGTTAGGTCGTTGGGTTCGTTGCGTTGCGGTGGGTCGTTGGGTTCGTTGCGTTGGGTCGTTGGGTTCGTTACGTTGCGGTGGGTCGTTGGGTTCGTTGCGTTGCGTTGGGTCGTTGGGTTCGTTGCGTTGCGGTGGGTCGTTGGGTTCGTTGCGTTGCGGTGGGTCGTTGGGTTCGTTGCGTTAGGTCGTTGGGTTCGTTGCGTTGCGGTGGGTCGTTGGGTTCGTTGCGTTGGGTCGTTGGGTTCGTTACGTTGCGGTGGGTCGTTGGGTTCGTTGCGTTGCGTTGGGTCGTTGGGTTCGTTGCGTTGCGGTGGGTCGTTGGGTTCGTTGCGTTGCGTTGGGTCGTTGGGTTCGTTGCGTTGGGTCGTTGGGTTCGTTGCGTTGCGTTGGGTCGTTGGGTTCGTTGCGTTGGGTCGTTGGGTTCGTTGCGTTGCGGTGGGTCGTTGGGTTCGTTGCGTTGCGGTGGGTTCGTTGCGTTGCGTTGGGTCGTTGCGTTCGTTGCGTTGCGGTGGGTCGTTGGGTTCGTTGCGTTGCGGTGGGTCGTTGGGTTCGTTGCGTTGCGGTGGGTCGTTGGGTTCGTTGCGTTGGGTCGTTGGGTTCGTTGCGTTGCGGTGGGTCGTTGGGTTCGTTGCGTTGGGTCGTTGGGTTCGTTACGTTGCGGTTGGTCGTTGGGTTCGTTGCGTTGCGTTGGGTCGTTGGGTTCGTTGCGTTGCGGTGGGTCGTTGGGTTCGTTGCGTTGGGTCGTTGGGTTCGTTGCGTTGCGGTGGGTCGTTGGGTTCGTTGCGTTGCGGTGGGTCGTTGGGTTCGTTGCGTTGCGGTGGGTCGTTGGGTTCGTTGCGTTGCGGTGGGTCGTTGGGTTCGTTGCGTTGCGGTGGGTCGTTGGGTTCGTTGCGTTGCGGTGGGTCGTTGGGTTCGTTGCGTTGCGGTGGGTCGTTGGGTTCGTTGCGGTGGGTCGTTGGGTTCGTTGCGTTGCGTTGGGTCGTTGGGTTCGTTGCGTTGCGGTGGGTCGTTGGGTTCGTTGCGTTGCGGTGGGTCGTTGGGTTCGTTGCGTTGCGGTGGGTCGTTGGGTTCGTTGCGGTGGGTCGTTGGGTTCGTTGCGTTGCGTTGGGTCGTTGGGTTCGTTGCGTTGCGGTGGGTCGTTGGGTTCGTTGCGTTGCGGTGGGTCGTTGGGTTCGTTGCGTTGCGGTGGGTCGTTGGGTTCGTTGCGGTGGGTCGTTGGGTTCGTTGCGTTGCGGTGGGTCGTTGGGTTCGTTGCGTTGCGGTGGGTCGTTGGGTTCGTTGCGTTGCGGTGGGTCGTTGGGTTCGTTGCGTTGCGGTGGGTCGTTGGGTTCGTTGCGTTGCGGTGGGTCGTTGGGTTCGTTGCGTTGCGGTGGGTCGTTGGGTTCGTTGCGTTGCGGTGGGTCGTTGGGTTCGTTGCGTTGCGGTGGGTCGTTGGGTTCGTTGCGTTGCGGTGGGTCGTTGGGTTCGTTGCGTTGCGGTGGGTCGTTGGGTTCGTTGCGTTGCGGTGGGTCGTTGGGTTCGTTGCGTTGCTGTGGGTCGTTGGGTTCGTTGCGTTGCGGTGGGTCGTTGCGGTGGGTCGTTGGGTTCGTTGCGTTGCGGTGGGTCGTTGGGTTCGTTGCGTTGCGGTGGGTCGTTCGATTCTTTTGGTGTTTTTTTTTTAACTTAAATGATTAATATAATTGAGAATAATAATTAGAACATTTATAATTACTGTAATTCCTGGTCAAATAATACGTCATAAAATAGGGTAGTGTTGGGTAGGGTGGTGTAGGGTGGTGTATTGGGGGTGTAGGACATCCCGACTATAACCACCCACCCACACCCATCATCCTCTCACCCATCCTGGGAGGTGGGGAATGGTACTGTAGTGGACTTCTCCCCTACAACTGCCTAACTGCGTAGCCACGCCACCACCTGTTACCGTCTTCCCTAGCAACCAAGCGTATCCGCATTCCATTGCCCGCCGTATCTTAGCAACGGAACTAGTCACCGGCTACTTCTCGGGTTTTTCCACCATGACTCATAGCCGCTGCTGGGTGTATATAAGCTCTGTCTCTCCATTGAGATGCATTCAGACCGATCTTCCTGAACAAGCAACACCTCTTCCTCTGCCGCTGCCTGGCGACCCTCGCCTCTCCGCCTGCCTGGCGGTCCTCGCTCCCGCCAGCGAGCATGTCCTTCTCTGAGCTTCCTCACCAACCAACTCTCACTCTGACCGATCTTCCTGAACAAGCAACATCTCCTCCAGCAAGCTCCACGCTGTTAACATTTCATTCAACCAGGAGGCCAGCAACAGGCAACATCTTCTCTAACGGAGCTCCTGCACACCTACCTCCTTCGACAAGCTACTCACCGCACGTCTCTACCAAGCAGCCCCTCACCACACAGCACCTCCAGCACCAGACTGTCTATCATATAACTTATATATTATACAAGAAAACCACATTAGAGTTTCCTTCCATCCTGAGTGCTAGACAACTTTAATATCTCGATACCCCTACAGTGGCGTCTTGTAGTGAAGGGGTTAGTGGAGGTACAGTATTAAGTGAACACATCGGTTTAGAAACTAAACACAAGACTCTTGAAGTGGTGGAACAGACACTCTTCCTCAATAAAGGTAAGGGATTGAAATATTGGATCACCTGTAGTTTCCCCACCCCCCTCCGGCATAATTAACCTGACCTAACCCTACCTCTATCAAGGTAACGTTAGGGTATTCACTTATCAGGCGCATGGAGCTGGTAGGTCTAATCTTCAGGTGACCCGAAAATTTGCCACAGCAGAAAATTGTCAAGGTCTCATTATGAGTGTTTCCTGCCGTTAATATTACTGTAGTGATTATTAAGGTTCTCTACCGGCCACGATTGTTTATCTTAACTTAATAGATGGGGAAGTTATGAGTCAATGAGGGTGTGAGGAAGAGATATTTGTCTGACTGTAAAATGTTGTCAAGTTACGTCACCTCTGCCGCAACAACAAGTATGATGGGAAATAAATCATCATTGATCTGTTCACTTGCGTTAATTAATTTCCTTTAACTAGAGATTTAAGGTCATTAATTTGCCTGAACTTGAAATGTAAGTTAATTAATTTGCTTTAACAATGGATTCAAGTTAATTGATTTTACTTAACCGAAGATTAATGTAATTATCTTGTAATTGGGGATTTACGTTAATTAATTTGCTTTAACTAGGGATGTTAGAACTTTAATTTCCTAGTTAAGGGACAAAAATATTTTCGAGCACCTTCACTGTCTGACTTGAGATACGAGTAAAAGATGGCGTCGAAATTACACTTGGCCTGTACTGTATCTATAACGATTCTTGGTGAAGTATTTGTGTAAGTTTTGAGTTAATGGAGAGAGAGGGAGAGGAAAAGAAGCGGGAGGAAAGGAAAAAACTGGGAAATAAGAATACTGTAGAGAAGTAAGAATGGAGAGGGGGAGGAGGGAGAGAAAGGGAATGGAGGAGACAAAATGTGTGAGAAAGAAAGGAAGGAGTAGGGAATGGGAGAGAAACGAGGGAATGAGGGCCAGGAGAAGTAAGTGGCACAGTGACTGATAAAGAGTGACTGGCGGGGACTGACTAACTGTTTTAGTGAGACTGTCTGGCGTGGTGGTGGTTTTGCCGTCGCTACAACAATGTGTCCAAGGTTCGCTCCCCAGAAACTTTTGTCTCTCCACTTCCTGTGTTTACACCACACACCTGTTGCTTGTTCTTGTTTCTCTTACTCGTGTTCTTGTTGTCCTTTTTTCTTGCTCTTGTTGTTCTTGTCCTTGTTGTTGTTCTTGTCCTTGTTTTTCTGCTCTTGTTGTTCTTTTCCTTGTTCTTCTTACTTTTATTGTTGTTTTTATTGTCCTTGTTCTTCTTACCCTTCTTCCTCGTCCTCCTCACTTCATCATCCTCACTCCTGCTTCCTCCTCCTCCACCTGCTCACTCCTGCTTCCTCCTCCTCCACCTCACTCTTGCTTTCTCCTCCTCCTCACTCCTTCCTCTTCTTCACTTCTCCCCTTCCTCCTATTCCTTCTCACGCTTTTCTCCCATTCTCCTCCTCTTCCTCCAACACACCTTCCACCCCCTCCTCTGCCTTCCTCTCCTTCCACCCTTCTCCCTTCCTCCTCCTACTTATTTCTGTATTCATTCTCCTCCTCCATCTCTTCTTTTTCGTCTTCATTGTTTACCTAATTTCCCTCCTCCTTGCTTCTTGTCCCTCCTTTGTTTCTTAAAGTTTCTTCTTCTCCTCCTCCTTCTCCTCCCTATTCTTCTCTTCCTTCATCTGTCTTCTCTGTTTTCATCATCTTTCTTCTATATTAAATTCTTGTTTTCTTTTTTCATTCTCCTCCTCCCCCTCCTTTTGTTTCTTCACTTCTTCCTCCTCCCTCTTTTAGTCCTTCTGTTGCTTCTCTTCTTCCTCCTTCTCTTTCCTTTAATCCTCTTTTCGTTTCTTCTCTTCCTCTTTCTTCCTCCTTTAGTCCTTCTGTTGCTTCTCTTCCTCCTCCTCCTTCCTCCATTTCTTCACCTTCGCTTCCTGTATAACACCGCAAGCATTTACCATCTGTTATGTGTGGTTCTGGTATCCTCCTCTTCCTCCTCCGCCTTTTCTCCTCCTCCTCCGCCGCCGCCGCCTCCTCCTCCTCCTCCGCCCCGTGAATTTCAGACTGCATCGTGTTGGAGGGGACACTGGTGTTGAGAGAGAGAGAGAGAGATTATGGTATATATATCTCAAATGGTTGTGGTGGTAAGTGGTGTTGGTAATGATGATCGGTGGTACTGGTAGTGGTGGCAAATAGTGGTGTAGGTGGTTGTGTAAGTAGAAGTGGTGCTATTGGTGGTGGTGGTGATTGTGGTAAGTGGTGGTGGTAGATGGTAGTGATCGTATAGGGAGTGATAGATGGTGATAGTGCAGACAGGTGATGGTGGTTAGTCATGGTTTATGGTAGGTAGCAATAGTAGTGATACCTGTAAATTTTGATATCGGTGGTGATAGTTGTACTGTTGGTGGTAGTGGTGGTGGTATACCTGACCAGGTGTGTGTGTGTGTGTGTGTGTGTGTGTGTGTGTGTGTGTGTGTGTGTGTGTCGCCCTCCCCCGCTGCCTCCAATTAATTTATTCACCTGTCCCATTCCCTGGGATCTGTCTCTCTGATATGTCAATATGGCTCGGCTCTGCGGCTCCACTACCCTTGTGTCCTGAGCTGTGTTGATTTTGCTGTATTGGGCGTGGCTGTGGAGGGAAGAGAGTCAGGGAGAGTTAACAGCCTGATACGGATGCTGTAATTCCCGGAGAAAGCTGTTATGTTTAGGCTGTCTCACTGTCTCGCTGCTCGGGGATGGAAAAGCTGTGTAGGTGCTGTACGGATGCTGTAACTTATGTGTGGGGGGGGGAGGGGAAAATTCTTGCTGTTACTATGAGAGACGCTGTCTAGATGCTGTTACTACGAGAGATACTGTCTAGATGCTGTTACTATGAGATGCTGTCTAGATGCTGTTACTATGGGAGATGCTGTCTAGATGCTGTTACTATGAGAGATGCTGTCTAGATGCTGTTACTATGAGAGATGCTATCTAGATGCTGTTGCTATGGGAGATGCTGTCTAGATGCTGTTACTATGAGAGATGCTGTCTAGATGCTGTTACTATGAGAGATGCTGTCTATATGCTGTTACTATGAGAGATGCTGTCTAGATGCTGTTACTATGAGAGATGCTGTCTAGATGCTGTTACTATGAGAGATGCTGTCTAGATGCTGTTACTATGAGATGCTGTCTAGATGCTGTTACTATGAGAGATGCTGTCTAGATGCTGTTACTATGAGAGATGCTGTTACTATGAGAGATGCTGTCTACATGCTGTTACTATGAGAGATGCTGTTACTATGAGAGATGCTGTCTAGATGCTGTTACTATGAGAGATGCTGTCTAGATGCTGTTACTATGAGAGATGCTGTTACTATGAGAGATGCTGTTACTATGAGATGCTGTCTACATGCTGTTACTATGAGAGATGCTGTCTAGATGCTGTTACTATGAGAGATGCTGTCTAGATGCTGTTACTATGAGAGATGCTGTCTAGATGCTGTTACTATGAGAGATGCTGTCTAGATGCTGTTACTATGAGAGATGCTGTCTAGATGCTGTTACTATGAGAGATGCTGTCTAGATGCTGTTACTATGAGATGCTGTCTAGATGCTGTTACTATGAGAGATGCTGTCTAGATGCTGTTACTATGAGAGATGCTGTCTAGATGCTGTTACTATGAGAGATGCTGTCTAGATGCTGTTACTATGAGAGATGCTGTCTAGATGCTGTTACTATGAGATGCTGTCTAGATGCTGTTACTATGAGAGATGCTGTCTAGATGCTGTTATTATGAGAGATTCTGTTACTATGAGAGATGCTGTCTACATGCTGTTACTATGAGAGATGCTGTTACTATGAGAGATGCTGTCTAGATGCTGTTACTATGAGATGCTGTCTAGATGCTGTTACTATGAGAGATGCTGTCTAGATGCTGTTACTATGAGAGATGCTGTCTAGATGCTGTTACTATGAGAGATGCTGTCTAGATGCTGTTACTATGAGAGATGCTGTCTAGATGCTGTTACTATGAGAGATGCTGTCTAGATGCTGTTACTATTAGATGCTGTTACTATGAGAGATGCTGTCTAGATGCTGTTACTATGAGAGATGCTGTCTAGATGCTGTTACTATGAGAGATGCTGTCTAGATGCTGTCTAGATGCTGTTACTATGAGATGCTGTTACTATGAGAGATGCTGTTACTAGATGCTGTTACTATGAGAGATGCTGTCTAGATGCTGTTACTATGAGATGCTGTTACTATGAGCGATGCTGTCTAGATGCTGTTACTATGAGAGATGCTGTCTAGATGCTGTTACTATGAGAGATGCTGTCTAGATGCTGTTACTGAGAGATGCTGTCTAGATGCTGTTACTATGAGAGATGCTGTCTAGCTGCTGTTCCTATGAGATGCTGTCTAGCTGCTGTTCCTATGAGAGATGCTGTCTAGCTGCTGTTCCTATGAGAAATGCTGTCTAGCTGCTGTTCCTATGAGAAATGCTGTCTAGCTGCTGTTCCTATGAGAAATGCTGTCTAGCTGCTGTTCCTATGAGAAATGCTGTCTAGCTGCTGTTCCTATGAGAAATGCTGTCTAGCTGCTGTTCCTATGAGAAATGCTGTCTAGCTGCTGTTACTATGAGAGATGCTGTCTAGATGCTGTTACTATGAGAAATGCTGTCTAGCTGCTGTTCCTATGAGATATGCTGTCTAGATGCTGTTACTATGAGAGATGCTGTATTGATGCTGCAATATACAGTACGTACACAGCAAACGTTACGTAACTATTTCTAGGAACAAGAGGTGATCGTCCGTGAAGATGCATCACGTGTAGTCTAAATGCATTGGGGGGAGTGAGGTTGCACACGGTGGTCCAGGCGGAATTGCAATATCAAAGGGAATCAATCAGTGTTGCATTCTCGTTTGTGAGGTTAATTACTGCCATCTGGCCTGTGTAATATACCTTTTGGCTGGAGAATATCTGAGAGGTGTGGTGTTCTGAAATTATTACAAGATGGGTTAGGTAAAGTTACGGTGGGTTAGGTTTGGATAGGTTAAAGCGGATAGGTTGTGTAAGGTTTTTTGGGTAGGTTAGATTAGGTTGAGTTTGGTTTAGATAGGTTAAGATAGGTTACGGTAACTTAGGTTAGGGATGATTAGGTTAAGGTGGGTTAGGTTAGGCTAGGCTTGACTAGGTTAGTTTGGGTTAGGTTAAATTAGGTAAATATGGGTTAAGTTAGGATGGGTTGTTTGGGCTGGTTACGTTACGTTCACTTAGGTTAGGTTAAAGTGTATTAGCTTTAAGTTGGATAAGGTAGGTTAGGTTAGGTTTGGTTAAGGTAGGTTGGGTAAAGTGGTTTGGGTTGTATTATGTTAGATTAAGGTGGATTAGATTTAAGTTTAGTTAGATTAGGTTAGGATGGATTAGGTTAGGTTGGATTAGGTTAGGTTAAAGTGGGTTAGGTTATATCTCACCATCACAGCACCACAACACTATAACTCTTCACCTTGAACAGAAACTCTCCCCACCTGGCCTGCCACCTCCTTCCTCCCCCCTCCTACCCATCCCCCTCCTCCCCCTCCCCATCCTCCTCCTCCCCCTCCCCCCTCTTGAAGGGCGTGTAAATGTAGTAGCCAGGGCGTGTAACTGTAACATGCAGGGCGCGTAGATCCTGGGCGGGTGTGGAACCTCAACATCCAAACACTCTAGATCCGGGTACGTATCAAGAGCCTGAATCTTCATTAAATGTTGAGTGACTGAAGAAAATTACACGTTTACGAATGTGTTAATGTTTATCAACCTAAACTTGACACAGGTGAGCCCTTAGCCCCTAGACCAATGGCCATTCTGAAGTGGTGCCTCTTCTTTTATCTCTCCCTGCCTCTGGCCCCCACACTTCCCCCCTCCCCCCTGCTATCTGGCCCTCACACTCCCCCCCCTGCTATCTGGCCCTCACACTACTCCTGCTATCTGGCCCTCACACTTCCCCTTGCTATCTGGCCCTCACACTTCCCCCTGCTACCTGGCCCTCACACTCCCCCCTCCCCTGCTATCTGGCCCTCACACTTCCCCTGCTATCTGGCCCTCACACTACTCCTGCTTCTGGCCCTCACACTCCCCCCTGCTATCTGGCCCTCACACTACTCCTGCTTCTGGCCCTCACACTCCCCCTGCTACCTGGCCCTCACACTCCCCCCCTGCTATCTGGCCCTCACACTACTCCTGCTTCTGGCCCTCACACTCCCCCCTGCTATCTGGCCCTCACACTCCCCCCTTGCTATCTGGCCCTCACACTACTCCTGGCCCTCACACTCCCCCTGTTCTTCTAGGTTACTCCCAGACGCTCCGTAGCCTCGTATTTTAGACTCCTGATGAGAGTTTGACAATAACCAGCGTGAGGCAGCTGGTTCTCGCGGTGTGGGTTATGACTCCTTAACATAGGTTGACAATAACCAGCGTGAGGCAGCTGGTTCTCGCGGTGTGGGTTATGACTCCTTACATAGGTTGACAATAACAGCGTGAGCAGCGGTTCTCGCGGTGGGGTTATGACTCCTTAACATAGGTGACATAACCAGCGTGAGGCAGCTGGTTCTCGCGGTGTGGGTTATGACTCCTTAACATAGGTTGACAATAACCAGCGTGAGGCAGCTGGTTCTCGCGGTGTGGGTTATGACTCCTTACATAGGTTGACAATAACCAGCGTGAGGCAGCTGGTTCTCGCGGTGTGGGTTATGACTCCTTAACATAGGTTGACAATAACCAGCGTGAGGCAGCTGGTTCTCGCGGTGTGGGTTATGACTCCTTAACATAGGTTGACAATAACCAGCGTGAGGCAGCTGGTTCTCGCGGTGTGGGTTATGACTCCTTAACATAGGTTGACAATAACCAGCGTGAGGCAGCTGGTTCTCGCGGTGTGGGTTATGACTCCAGGTTGAGAATGAATTTATTGTCTCCAGCAGGAAAGATCTCTAGTGGCCGGATTCCCTTGAGACTTGCCAGATGTGTCCGTTTCCCCGTTACGTGTGGCCTGAGAACACTCGGTAAGTTACAGTCAATCTGGGTGTAATTTCGGAGCTATTTGAGGGCCATTAACTGTGTGTTTTAACGTTAAGTGAGTCAGATAAATAAGGTTCTGTGATCACCAGTTACAACCAGGTGAAAACGGATCACGTGAAGGCTAGACCACAATCTTATTTCACCTGATGATTAAACACCTTAACGGTACCTGGAGGCGCTGAGCTATGGTAGTTTAGTTTACTTTAGACTAAGTTAGGTTAGGCGAGATTAGATTAGGTTATATTAGGTAAAGTTAGATTAGGTTAGTTTAATTTAGACTATGGTTAGGTTAGGTTAGGTTAAGTTAATTTAGGGTGTTTAATCAAGTGAATTAAACTAGGGTGCCTAATCTTCATGTGATCTGAGGGGAAAGCTATGTCGAATAAGTATGTGTGTGAGAGAATGTGGTCTTAGAGTGGATGTTTGTGTGTCGCCAGGAAGCGTGAAAAACGGTGTTGTTGATTCTTCCATCCGCACAAGAAGCTGGGTAAGTGTGACGTGTGTGTGACCTAGGCACGTGGATCAGACCTGCCTCCAGGACACATCCATATTCCCTAACAGGCGCAACTCACGTCTATACTTGTTATTTGCTCTTCTAAGTGACCTCTGACCCGATTCGACCCCACCCCACCCACCGACGTTGTCTCCTGAACCGCTACGAGGAGGCAAAGTATACGACTCCCTAAGGCGGGTTCACCACAATGGCAGAAGTCCACAGGTTGATCATATAATTGCTGGGGGGGGGGGGGGGGAATCGTGACCTTTTGAACCTCTAACTAGGGGGTTCAATTACTTACCAGGCGACTGAAGTCAAGAGACGAACTGGGGAAATTTTCTTCACAGGGGTAAATAGATGAGAGAGATGATACGCCCCTTTTATCTCGTCAATTTGCGTCATCATCCTCGACGTTAGCGGGATTATACGTATCATTTTCTTATTACCCGCTTCCATCACCTTCATCATCATCCTCCTTCCCTGGCGTCATCATTATCATTTTCTCCGTCGTCACTCAACCCATCATAATGAGTTTTTGGAGAGTTCAGCCGTCATTATCCATTACATCATTATCACTACTACTTATTATTTCCATCTTCTTATTCTTCTTTTCATCCTCCTCCTCCTCCTCCTCTTTCTCTTCTTCCTCCTCATCTTCCTCTTCCTCCTTATAAATTCCTCATTTCAACATCGAGAGTTTGGGGAATTCAGTCACCATCCTCTTTATGGTGTATGGCTGCCTTCATTATCTTCACCATTCATCAGTAGTGTCATCGTTATCCAAGTGTCGTGAGAACCATCATCATTACCGCCACCATTATCCTCACCATCACCAAGTAACTAAAACTCTTAATATCATCACCACAACTACCATACACCACTAGCATTACTCTCACCATTCATCACCATCACCACCACCCTCATTCACCATCTCCTCCATCCCTTCACCATTCACATTTCATTACCCCCACATTCTCCACCATCTCATTCGCCTCCCATTACCACACCACACCACACCACACCTAAGGCCAACACATCATGATGGGTGATGTGGGAGGTGTGTAATGTGAGGTTGGTTGACCATCTTAATGCCGGGGTGTTCTGCCTGTCTCGCTGCCTGGGTTCCTGTTTTTACTTCTCCTCTTCTCACTCTTTTTTACATTTTAATTTGTGTGTGTTTGTGTGTGTGTGGGGGGGGGGGGGGCACACACCTTACCCCCGCCACACCCCTCACACTTTCGCCGTCACTCCTTTACACAGTTTATGATAATTTACGCCCATAGGTTGCTCTCAGAATGGTGTGGGTGTGTGTGTGGGGGGGGGGGGGGCACACACCTTACCCCCGCCACACTCCTCACACTTTCGCCGTCACTCCTTTACACAGTTTATGATAATTTACGCCCATAGGTTGCTCTCAGAATGGTGTGGGTGTGGTGACAGGTTACCCTCAAGCGTCCACATGTGTCTCCCAACACGGTGTGCGTTGGGTGACAGACCACCCACACAACTACTCAAACACCCACATGTGGTTCCCTCACCCCACCCACTCACGCCCACATGTAGCCACCAGTATGGCATGGGTGGGGTAACAGGCCACCCATTCGTGCCCGCATGTGGTCCCCAGCATGGTGTGGGTGGGGTGACAGACCACCCACACACCCACTCACGCCCGCATGTGGCCCCTGGCATGGTGTGGGCGGGGTGACAGGCAGAGAGTTACGGGCGTCAGGGGCCAGCGGTCCTCGTGTTTTGTTTCATAGACAAAAACACCAAGAAAACTATTTTTTCTTAGTCCCCGCGGGAGTCGAGCGTTTTTTGTTGATGTCGGCTGTGTCTATTTGTTTGTTTGTGCAGGGAGTTGTTGTCGGTCGTGTTTGTTTGTTTGTGTAGGAGGTGAGTGAGGGGGGAGGAAGGTGGAGGTGGTAATTTTAAGCTTAGATGTCCTTGAAATTCGTAGTATTTAAAAGAATTTTGCCTTCGTGTGTATGGAATGTTTATAATTTAATTAGTTTATTAAGTTATGTATATTATAATATCCACAGCCATGTTACCCTAATAATGTATATAGAGTCATATATCACGAGTATATCTGGGGCGAGATATTTAATTACTTAGGAAAAATTAAAAGAAACTATGAAGATAGAGATGAATGAATAGATCACTAATTATTTTCCTAATGGAGACTTGATGAAGTATCTGACGAGTCACTTAATCTACGACAAAATTTTAGTCGATTCTCCAATGTTAGTCGGGTAATTTTTTTTTCTACCGGGGCTTTAAAACGTATCTGTCTGACTCTTATAGTAGTTAAAATGGTGTCGATGTATCACTGAGACTCTACCGTAACTAAATTTATTGTTATTCTCTCCGTTTAATTCCTTGAGTAGGATGATTTACCCCGAGTACAATGTCATCTTACTTAAGGGAATATGTCGTACTCTAGGGGGGGGGGGGGGTTAATTCATTGTACTCTAGGGGTTAAGTAATCGTACTCAGGGGTTAAGTCATCGTACTCAAGGGTTAAGTCGTCGTACTCTAGGGGTTAGGTCGTCGTACTCTAGGGGCTAAGTCGTCGTACTCTAGAGGTTAAGTCATCGTACTCAGGGGTTAAGTCGTCGTACTCTGGGGGTTAAGTCGTCGTACTCTGGGGGTTAAGTCGTCGTACTCTGGGGGTTAAGTCGTCGTACTCTAGGGGTTAAAAGTCGTCGTACTCTAGGGGTTAAGTCGTCGTACTTTAGGAGTTAAGTCGTCGTAATGTAGGGGTTAAGTCATAAGAAAATAGGAATGGAGGAAACTGCAGTGGGCCTAGTGGCCCATACTGGGCAGTCCCGTTTGCACCCAATCTCTATCGCTCAATTATATCCATCCAACCTATGTTTGAAGCTATCCAGCATATTCGAGTTAATGATGATCGTACTCTAGGGGTTAAATCATAGGTACTCTAGGGGCTAGGTCGTCGTACTCTAGGGGCTAGGTCGTCGTACTCTAGGTCGTCGTACTCTAGGGGCTAGGTCGTCGTACTCTAGGTCGTCGTACTCTAGGTCGTCGTACTCTAGGTCGTCGTACTCTAGGTCGTCGTACTCTAGGGGCTAGGTCGTCGTACTCTAGGTCGTCGTACTCTAGGTCGTCGTACTCTAGGTCGTCGTACTCTAGGTCGTCGTTCTCATAGGATTAATGTTGATGCCTCACCTTTAAGGGATGTAATTAAAATCAATTAAATATAATAAAATAATTAAATATACCGAAAATATACCCAAATAAACGAGTAGGTTAGATAAAATAAATTAATACACCAGCAACATAAACAAAAAATACAATGACAAATAAATATAATAGAAATAAAAAAAGAATAAATTACCACATCAATATTTGTTCCTCAGTTGAACACCATCATCTTGACTCACCTGAAGAAGTTCTCGACCAAGTCATTTGGAGATGAAAGTGTTGACAGATGTGTGTTTATACCCCTCCCCAGTCTCTGTCCCCAGTAACAGTCACATCACTCATTAATTTTCTGTCTGTCTGTCTGTACCAACACTGCCGGGTGACCGCTTCTGGTGTGGAGCAGGTCAACGCCTGTTGACCTTTAACCCAACATGACTGTATTAACGCTTCTGGCGTGGAGTAGGTAACGAAAAAAAAAAAGTCACGCCTCCCCCACCTGTTGATCTTTGACCTAATGCTGTACCAGCTGTAAATAAAGGAGGGTGAGGGGGGATCCGGAGAGGGGGGAGGAGGAAGGAAGAGGCGAGGGGGGAAATGAAGGGAAGAGGAGATAAAAGTGATGAGGGAAGGGGGGGGGGAGGTGGGTGAGAAGGATGTAAAGGATGGAGGGGGTAGGATGTAGGAGAGAGGGAGAGGGCAAAGAGGAAGACAGAGGAGAGGGAGAGGGGAAAAACAAGTATCAGAGATTTTAATTCCTTGGCCGGAAGTCTACAAGGAGTGTGTGTGTGCAACAACATGTAATTTAGTGCAGATTAATTCAGACTTAAAGACATGGTGTGCTGTGGCCACCTGCACCTTCTGTGTCTGTATGTCTGTCAGGATCTAGTGTTTGTCTGTTTGTTAGTTTGTCTGTTCATGTGTCTGTCTGCGTGTGTACCTGGCTTTAGTGTTGTGTGTCTGTCTGTGTATTACTCTGTCTATAGAGATGTCTGTCTGCTCTGTCTTTATCTTGAGCTAGTGTCAGTGTGTGTGTGTGTGTGTGTGTGTGTTAGTTTGAACGAATTTGTCTGTTTGTCTCTGTTTTTATGTCTGTCTTGATCAAACTAAATATGCGTATGTGTGTGTCCGTCTTCCACTAAAACGCTAACTCGTAAAGGAACAATAAATTACCTTACGTGATGTATATAGGGAGAATTACCTTACGTGGTGTATATAGGGAGAATTACCTTACGTGATGTATATAGGGAGAATTACCTTACGTGATGTATATAGGGAGAATTACCTTACGTGATGTATATAGGGAGAATTACCTTACGTGATGTATATAGGGAGAATTACCTTACGTGATGTATATAGGGAGAATTACCTTACGTGATGTATATAGGGAGAATTACCTTACGTGATGTATATAGGGAGAATTACCTTACGTGATGTATATAGGGAGAATTACCTTACGTGATGTATATAGGGAGAATTACCTTACGTGATGTATATAGGGAGAATTACCTTACGTGATGTATATAGGGAGAATTACCTTACGTGATGTATATAGGGAGAATTACCTTACGTGATGTATATAGGGAGAATTACTTACGTGATGTATATAGGGAGAATTACCTTACGTGATGTATATAGGGAGAATTACCTTACGTGATGTATATAGGGAGAATTACCTTACGTGATGTATATAGGGAGAATTACCTTACGTGATGTATATAGGGAGAATTACCTTACGTGATGTATATAGGGAGAATTACCTTACGTGATGTATATAGGGAGAATTACCTTACGTGATGTATATAGGGAGAATTACCTTACGTGGTGTATATAGGGAGAATTACCTTACGTGATGTATATAGGGAGAATTACCTTACGTGGTGTATATAGGGAGAATTACCTTACGTGGTGTATATAGGGAGAATTACCTTACGTGATGTATATAGGGAGAATTACCTTACGTGTGTATATAGGGAGAATTACCTTACGTGATGTATATAGGGAGAATTACCTTACGTGATGTATATAGGGAGAATTACCTTACGTGATGTATATAGGAGAATTACTTACGTGATGTATATAGGGAGAATTACCTTACGTGATGTATATAGGGAGAATTACCTTACGTGATGTATATAGGGAGAATTACCTTACGTTATGTATATAGGGAGAATTACCTTACGTGATGTATATAGGGAGAATTACCTTACGTGATGTATATAGGGAGAATTACCTTACGTGATGTATATAGGGAGAATTACCTTACGTGATGTATATAGGGAGAATTACCTTACGTGGTGTATATAGGGAGAATTACCTTACGTGATGTATATAGGGAGAATTACCTTACGTGATGTATATAGGGAGAATTACCTTACGTGATGTATATAGGGAGAATTACCTTACGTGATGTATATAGGGAGAATTACCTTACGTGATGTATATAGGGAGAATTACCTTACGTGATGTATATAGGGAGAATTACCTTACGTGATGTATATAGGGAGAATTACCTTACGTGATGTATATAGGGAGAATTACCTTACGTGATGTATATAGGGAGAATTGCAAAGAAGAACATTAGTTAATGAGGTTCCATCGTGTGTGGTTGAGGTGTTGGCGACAGCTACTACACCTTATACAGATTCACGCTCAGGTGGAGCGAGGGTCGGCCAGCCTAAAGCATGAAGAGCAACCAATTATTAATGTGTGCTGGTATAACTGTCTGTCTCTGTCTGTCTGTCTGTCTGCCTCTCTGTCTGTCTGTCTGTCTCTTTTTTTTCAATCTCCCTCTTTATCTACCTAACTACCAATATATCTATCTATCTCTCTATCTCTCTATCTCTCTACAGTATCTCTCTCTTTCGTTTGTCTGTCTCTGTCTCTCTGTCTCTCTAGGTAGTTCCCCAGCGTGGCACTTAACATGTATAAGGACGAGCTAACTCACTCATTTCGTGGACTGTTTTTTGCGTTGTAATTTTTTGGGGGTCTTCGCTAACAAGCTCTTCACCAGAGAGTGAGATGTAACTGGAGTGTGTGTGTGTGTGTGTGTGTGTGTGTGTGTGTGTGTGTGTGTGTGTGTGTGTTATAATCTTAAAGCGTTCACGTATATGTAAAAGCTTGTAAACCCGGACCATTACGCTCACCATCACCATTAAAACTCACCATCACCTCTTCTCACCATTACGTCACCATCATTCCTTTTAGCTATCTTTTTTATCATTACTTCTTCATTCATACTTCAGTGGTGCACCAGTAACCCTTCACCAGTGAATAGTTCCTCCAGTCACCTCACCATCATTTCACCATATCACCATTCTCATCGTTACCTCACTGTGGCCTTCCCAAGAACTTCACCATCTCTTTTACTATCACCATCACCTCACCATTACTTCACCATAACACCAGGGTCCGTTGCTACCCACACGATGACGTCACCATCTGCAACGAGGACAATTTTTCTACTCCATGTCCGGTGCTTCTGGCTCGTGTGAGTAACCATAGTGTAGGTGTAGACAGCGGTGGTGAGAGTGCACTTGGTAGGCCTCTCCATTGTGGGTGAGAGACACTCATAATATTTAAAGTGTTTACCATGGAAGCTGTGACCCCCCCCCCCCCTAGTTCGCCAGGCCACCGCCAGGGGGACATTGATCAACATTCCAGAAGTTGTATTTATGTTACATGTGGTATTTTTGCAGTTTTTCTTCAATAATTGATTTATTTTCGCAGTTCTTAACGTGATTTTAAACTCAAATAGCAGAGTTACCGTGCGTGTGTTATAACTGTTTGGTATTCTTTTGTATGTGTTTTGGTATAGGTTCTTGCAAAATTTCTTCATGATTCACGACACTCATACACACGACAGTCAAACACGCACACACAAGTGTATCTTGAGTTAGTAGCCAAGATTGGCTGTAAAAGGGCCACACACAGCTTCAATACAATTGTAACTCTGCTATTGGAGTATAAATTCATACAAATCCTGAGAAAAACTACGAAAATATATGAATTATTAAAGAAAAACAACAAAACCACCTTCAGAAAAGCCGACAGTAGACCCCTGGCGGTGGCCTGACGAACTACGTCTAGCACCGCCGGGACCAGTTCGAGGCTGGGCCCAGCCAGTTGCTTTTTTTTTTTTAATGGGAATTAGCCCACCCGGGCACAGATCAAACGACCCACAACGGGGCCGGGGGGGGGGGGGGCGAAAAAGGAACAGAAATAAATTTAAAATATAGAAGAAAAAGGTTATACTGTGTTAATGTACACCAGGAGGAGGGTTTCTGTTTACTGGGGTTGGCGTCTCTTGGTGCCGCAGTAGGTGATTGGTGCTTTGGTAGAGTTAGTTTGTCTAACTGTCTCTGTCCGTCTGTCTCTCAGTCTCTGTCTGTAAAAATCGGTCAACTTAAAATCATTAAATTCGCTGGATGGCCAAAAAGATAATAATATCATCAATTCCATTTATTTTAGATGGACTTATTCATTTTTGTTGAAATCATGGACATACAAAGCCAATATATCTTCATTTGATTCTACCAGTGTGAATGGCAAAGTTAATTAATATCACCACTCCAACTGTTGGCCCAAACAAGTCGTAAAGTAGTTCTTTTTTGTAATACATCGAGTCACTAAGGGAATATAAAAATAAAACATGAATTTAGGTCACTGAATTTATCTTATTAGTAGCAAATTGTGGTTAAACTGATGCACAAATGAAACATGCCTGGGAAGTACCTAGCACTAGTTACCTATTAAAATATGAAATCTAGGCTAATAAGTAATTATACTAAGGAAATGATTATTTTGGTAGTGATGGACTGTTATTAATTGCGCTCATTACGAAAATTGGGTCGATATTAATTCTGATAAAGGACGTCATTGACCATCCCAGAGGAAGCTGTTCTCACCACTCTTCAAATAGACCATTTACGACTTTTTTTTAGTTCAATTTGATTTCAATACATTTCTACACATAAATTAGTTGTATTAGTTATCTTAAAGGCTACCTTTTATGATGGTTGGGCGAATTTGGAGGATATAAACGGCGAGTAGAGGCTGGCGGCATTTTTCGTACACAAACATGGACCGCTTTTAAAAAGAACAATACAATTCTGCATGTGCTGTTCTGTATGGAGTATATCGTATAACAAATATTATTCCTTTGCAGATTTATACATTTTATGTCCATCCAAATCAATTTTCTTTCTTTTGGTTTCAAAAATAGTTGCCGGACGACATTTCCCCATGTTCCAATAACGATGGCTGTCCACGGGTGAACCTCGTGGAGAACTGAAGTTGTTCCTGGAAATGAAATGGAAGGATGATTTACTAAGTTGATATTGTGTTCTCCTCTATCTCTCTCTTGTGTGTGTTTTTTTCTACGGGAATTAGCCAACCCGGGCACAGGTCAAACGACCCACAACGGAGCCTGGGGGGCGAAAAAAAAGAACTTTATTTTTATGAGATTCTGTCTGTTCGTCCATCTTGTGCGGGCAATCAACATGGTAGGTAGTGAGCCGGTCGAGTCTCTGTTGTTTTGACGCTTTTTTGTTTTTTTAATGCCCCAATTTAAAAGAGTGACTTACAGTAGATGAATTCACCATTTGGGGGTAAGGGTGGGGGGAGTGAGGGTGGGGGATGGGGGTTGGCGGGGTGAGGGTGGAGGGTGGGGGATGAGGGGTGTGGTAATGGAGAAGGTTTAGGTGAGGGAATTTAGTGGACAAAGACTTGAGAATCCAACAGACATATACACAAGATAGTCATACACACACATACATGGCAGTCATATGCACAAGACAGTCATACACGCACGCACACACACACGAGAGTCATGTACACAAGAAGACAAGTCATACACGCCCACAGCTTGAATGTTGTACGGAGTGCCCCATTATATCTCTATGTTAATAAACGTCTACTTTTGGAGGTCGACTGCGTAAATATATGAATTATTAAAGAAAAACAGGAAAAACAGCTAATGTAACATAAATAGACCTTCCAAAAAGTCGATAGTAATTCCCCTGCCTGTGACACGACGAAGTAAGTACCTCTATCTAGCTCCTCCAGTCCCAGATCGAGTCAAGGCCAAGCCAGTTCATCACTTATTAACTAAACTCTCGGGTAGGTGTTGGGTGGTGTGGTGCAGTGCGTGGTGAAGGGTGGTGAAGTGTTGGGTAGGGTGGTGTGGGGTGGTGTAAGGTAAGGTAAGGTTAGGTAGGGTAGGACATCCCGTCTATAACCCCCCACCCTCATCCTCTCACCCATCCTGGGAGTTGGGGAATGGCACCCTCAGAGAGCCAACAACAGAAGGTACCAAGAACCACTGACTGGGAAGGGTGAGAGGATGAAGGGGTGGGTACTAAAAAAAAAAAAAATAAATAAATAAAAAAAAAAAAAAAAAAAAAAAATTTTAGTGTAGGGGTAGTGTAGTAAAAAAAAGAAAAAAAAGTGTAGTGGGTCGTTGCGTTGCGGTGGGTCGTTGGGTTCGTTGCGTTGCGGTGGGTCGTTGGGTTCGTTGCGTTGGGTCGTTGGGTTCGTTGCGTTGCGGTGGGTCGTTGGGTTCGTTGCGTTGGGTCGTTGGGTTCGTTACGTTGCGGTGGGTCGTTGGGTTCGTTGCGTTGCGTTGGGTCGTTGGGTTCGTTGCGTTGCGGTGGGTCGTTGGGTTCGTTGCGTTGCGTTGGGTCGTTGGGTTCGTTGCGTTGGGTCGTTGGGTTCGTTGCGTTGCGGTGGGTCGTTGGGTTCGTTGCGTTGCGGTGGGTTCGTTGCGTTGCGTTGGGTCGTTGCGTTCGTTGCGTTGCGGTGGGTCGTTGGGTTCGTTGCGTTGCGGTGGGTCGTTGGGTTCGTTGCGTTGCGGTGGGTCGTTGGGTTCGTTGGGTTCGTTGCGTTGCGGTGGGTCGTTGGGTTCGTTGCGTTGCGTGGGTCGTTGGGTTCGTTGCGTTGCGGTGGGTCGTTGGGTTCGTTGCGTTGCGGTGGGTCGTTGGGTTCGTTGCGTTGCGGTGGGTCGTTGGGTTCGTTGCGTTGCGGTGGGTCGTTGGGTTCGTTGCGTTGCGGTGGGTCGTTGGGTTCGTTGCGTTGCGGTGGGTCGTTGGGTTCGTTGCGTTGCGGTGGGTCGTTGGGTTCGTTGCGTTGCGGTGGGTCGTTGGGTTCGTTGCGTTGCGGTGGGTCGTTGGGTTCGTTGCGTTGCGGTGGGTCGTTGGGTTCGTTGCGTTGCGGTGGGTCGTTGGGTTCGTTGCGTTGCGGTGGGTCGTTGGGTTCGTTGCGTTGCGGTGGGTCGTTGGGTTCGTTGCGTTGCGGTGGGTCGTTGGGTTCGTTGCGTTGCGGTGGGTCGTTGGGTTCGTTGCGTTGCGGTGGGTCGTTGGGTTCGTTGCGTTGCGGTGGGTCGTTGGGTTCGTTGCGTTGCGGTGGGTCGTTGGGTTCGTTGCGTTGCGGTGGGTCGTTGGGTTCGTTGCGTTGCGGTGGGTCGTTGGGTTCGTTGCGTTGCGGTGGGTCGTTGGGTTCGTTGCGTTGCGGTGGGTCGTTGGGTTCGTTGCGTTGCGGTGGGTCGTTGGGTTCGTTGCGTTGCGGTGGGTCGTTGGGTTCGTTGCGTTGCGGTGGGTCGTTGGGTTCGTTGCGTTGCGGTGGGTCGTTGGGTTCGTTGCGTTGCGGTGGGTCGTTGGGTTCGTTGCGTTGCGGTGGGTCGTTGGGTTCGTTGCGTTGCGTGGGTCGTTGGGTTCGTTGCGTTGCGGTGGGTCGTTGGGTTCGTTGCGTTGCGGTGGGTCGTTGGGTTCGTTGCGTTGGGTCGTTGGGTTCGTTGCGTTGCGGTGGGTCGTTGGGTTCGTTGCGTTGCGGTGGGTTCGTTGCGTTGCGTTGGGTCGTTGCGTTGGGTCGTTGGGTTCGTTGCGTTGGGTCGTTGGGTTCGTTGCGTTGCGGTGGGTCGTTGGGTTCGTTGCGTTGCGGTGGGTCGTTGGGTTCGTTGCGTTGCGGTGGGTCGTTGGGTTCGTTGCGTTGGGTCGTTGGGTTCGTTGCGTTGCGGTGGGTCGTTGGGTTCGTTGCGTTGCGGTGGGTCGTTGGGTTCGTTGCGTTGCGTTGGGTCGTTGGGTTCGTTGCGTTGGGTCGTTGGGTTCGTTGCGTTGCGGTGGGTCGTTGGGTTCGTTGCGTTGCGGTGGGTCGTTGCGTTCGTTGCGTTGCGGTGGGTCGTTGGGTTCGTTGCGTTGGGTCGTTGGGTTCGTTGCGTTGCGGTGGGTCGTTGGGTTCGTTGCGTTGCGGTGGGTCGTTGGGTTCGTTGCGTTGCGGTGGGTCGTTGGGTTCGTTGCGTTGCGTTGGGTCGTTGGGTTCGTTGCGTTGCGGTGGGTCGTTGGGTTCGTTGCGTTGCGGTGGGTCGTTGGGTTCGTTGCGTTGGGTCGTTGGGTTCGTTGCGTTGCGGTGGGTCGTTGGGTTCGTTGCGTTGCGGTGGGTCGTTGGGTTCGTTGCGTTGCGTTGGGTCGTTGGGTTCGTTGCGTTGGGTCGTTGGGTTCGTTGCGTTGCGGTGGGTCGTTGGGTTCGTTGCGTTGCGGTGGGTCGTTGGGTTCGTTGCGTTGCGGTGGGTCGTTGGGTTCGTTGCGTTGCGGTGGGTCGTTGGGTTCGTTGCGTTGCGGTGGGTCGTTGGGTTCGTTGCGTTGCGGTGGGTCGTTGGGTTCGTTGCGTTGCGGTGGGTCGTTGGGTTCGTTGCGTTGCGGTGGGTCGTTGGGTTCGTTGCGTTGCGGTGGGTCGTTCGATTCTTTTGGTGTTTTTTTTTTAACTTAAATGATTAATATAATTGAGAATAATAATTAGAACATTTATAATTACTGTAATTCCTGGTCAAATAATACGTCATAAAATAGGGTAGTGTTGGGTAGGGTGGTGTAGGGTGGTGTATTGGGGGTGTAGGACATCCCGACTATAACCACCCACCCACACCCATCATCCTCTCACCCATCCTGGGAGGTGGGGAATGGTACCATCAGAGAGCCAACAACAGAAGGTACCAAGAACCACCGACTGGAAAGTGTGTGTGTAGGGTGGTGTAGTGGGGTATGGTGGTGTAGTGAGGGTGTAGTGGGTGGTGTAGTATGGGGTATGGTGGTGTAGGGTGGTATACGGTAAGGTATCAGGACCCACCGACTGGGAAGTGTGTGTGTAGGGTGGTGTAGTGGGTGGTGTAGTGTGGGGTATGGTGGTGTAGTGGTGGTGTAGTGGGTGGTGTAGTATGGGGTATGGTGGTGTAGTGGGGGTGTAGTGGGTGGTGTAGTATGGGGTATGGTGGTGTAGGGTGGTGTACGGTAAGGTATCAGGACCCACCGACTGGGAAGGGTGTGGAATCCCCCATCCCCCATCCACACCCATCCTGGGAGGTGGAGAATGGCACCATCCGGTAGTTGGCAACGGAAGGTATCAGGACCCACCGACTGGGAAGGGTGTGGAATCCCCCCATCCCCCATCCACACCCATCCTGGGAGGTGGAGAATGGCACCATCCGGTAGTTGGCAACGGAAGGTATCAGGACCCACCGACTGGGAAGGGTGTGGAATCCCCCCATCCCCCATCCACACCCATCCTGGGAGGTGGAGAATGGCACCATCCGGTAGTTGGCAACGGGAGGTATCAGGACCCACCGACTGGGAAGGGTGTGGAATCCCCCCATCCCCCATCCACACCCATCCTGGGAGGTGGAGAATGGCACCATCCGGTAGTTGGCAACGGAAGGTATCAGGACCCACCGACTGGGAAGGGTTTGGAATCCCCCCCATCCCCCATCCACACCCATCCTGGGAGGTGGAGAATGGCACCATCCGGTAGTTGGCAACGGAAGGTATCAGGACCCACCGACTGGGAAGGGTGTGGAATCCCCCCATCCCCCATCTATCTGTGTCTCTGTGTCTGACTGTTTCTGCCAGTCTGTCTCACAATATCGATCTCTGTCTGTCTTTCTGATTTTCTGCCTCTGTTTTTCTGTCTGTCTGTCTCTTTCGTCTATATGTTAGTCTATGTCGCCGTCTCTGTTTCTGTCTGTCCCTCTATTTCTCCGTCTGTCTGTCTGTCAGTTGTCTGCTTGTGTCTGCGACAAACAGACAGACAGGCAGACAGAAAAAAACGGACACAGAGACACACAGACAGAGATTGAGATATATAGACAGACAGAGACTGAGACACACAGGCAGAGACACAGACAGACATGACAGAGACCAACAGACAGACAGAGAGATTCCTACAAGTCTCCGCTCGTCTGTTTGTCTGTCTGTATGTCTTTTTCTGTCTGTGTCTTTCGGTGTGTTTGTCCGTTTGTCTGACGGTTTCTGTCTGTTTCTGTGTGTCTGTCTGTTTAATGTCTGTCTGTCTGTGTCCGTCCGTCTGTCTGTTTTCTAACTGTCTTGTCTGTCTGTCTGTCTACAAATCCTCCCTAAGGAATCCTATCCTATAAATCAACATACCCGACCACCGCCCCCCCCCCCCCCCCCAGACAAAGCCGCACAGAAATACTGACAATTCTCCATACCCAACCTCAGCGACAACCCTCTCAATAAAAACAACCTAACTCAACAACTCCCTTCAACAAAAAACAGACAGAAAGACAGAGAGACAGAACAGACAGCCAGAGACCGACATAGTGGAAAGACAGAGGCTGAGACAGAACGAGACAAACACAGACTGGCAGACAGAGACAGACTGACGGACAGACAAACAGAGATACAAAGACAGACAGAGACTGAGAGACAGACGGACAGAGACAGTTAGACAAACTAACTCTACCAAAGCACCAATCACCTACTGCGGCACCAAGAGACGCCAACCCCAGTAAACAGAAACCCTCCTCCTGGTGTACATTAACACAGTATAACCTTTTTCTTCTATATTTTAAATTTATTTATGTTCCTTTTTCGCCCCCCCCCCCCCCCAGGCCCCGTTGTGGGTCGTTTGATCTGTGCCCGGGTGGGCTAATTCCCATTAAAAAAAAAAAAAAAGCAACTGGCTGGGCCCAGCCTCGAACTGGTCCCGGCGGTGCTAGACGTAGTTCGTCAGGCCACCGCCAGCGGTCTACTGTCGGCATTTGTGAAGGTGGTTTTGTTGTTTTTCTTTAATAACTCATATATTTTCGTAGTTTTTCTCAGGATTTGTATGAATTTATACTCCAATAGCAGAGTTACAATTGTATTGACGCTGTGTGTGGCCCTTTTACAGCCAATCTTGGCTACTAACTCAAGATAAAGAAGGAATCGCCGTCAATAAGAAGGTCCGGCGCTCTTCTCAGGCTCGACCGCTGTCACCCAAACTGAAACAGACAACTGTCCCTTGACTCACCACGTAACCATAACGTATCTGATTGAGTTGTTAAGCAACAGGAACACTTTGGTAAAAGAAGAAATAATAACAACTTGTAGGAATCTCTCTGTCTGTCTGTTGGTCTGTGTCTGTCTGTTGGTCTCTGTCTGTGTGTGTCTCAGTCTCTGTCTGTCTTTGTATCTCAATCTCTGTCTGTGTGTCTGTGTCTGTTTCTGTCTGTCTGTCTCTGTCTGTTTGTCTCAATCTCTATCTGTATTTGTCTTTGTCTGTCTGTCTCTGTCTGCCAGACAGACATAAACTGAAACAGACAAACAGACAGATATTGAGACACAAAGATAAATAGACTGAGAGACACACAGGCAGAGACACTCACACACAGACAGAGACCAACAGACAGACGGACAGAGATAGTCAGACAGACAGACAGAATGCGAAAGGTAGACAGGCAGAGGCAGACATACAGATAGACAGTCAGACAGGGACCTACATTGTGAGAAAGATATGACAGGCAGAGAAAGACGCAGACACACAGTCAGACAGAGACAGACAAAGTGAGAATGACAGACAGAGTGAAGAAGACAGACAGAGTGAGAAAGACAAACAGAGCGAGAAAGAATGACAGAGAGACAGACAGGGTGAGAAAGACATACAGACAGACAGACATATAGTCAAAGTGATAAAGATAGAACAGACATACAGACAGATAGACAGAGACAGTCAGACCAAATGACAGACGGACAAAGACAGTTAGACAAACAGATATAGACAAAATGAGACTGTCAGACAGACAGATAACGAATGAGAGAAAGACATAGACATACCGAGACAGAAATAGACAGACAGAGACAGACACTCAGACAGACACACAGAGACTGACAGACAGACACACAGAGACTGACAGACAGACACACAGAGACTGACAGACAGACATAAAGAGACTGACAGATAGACAAACAGAGACAGACGGAGACAGACACAGAGAAACAAAGAAAGATAGACAGAGACACACACAGACAGCAAACAGACAGACAGACAGAAGGAGAGGGACAGACAGAAACAGAGAGACGGAGACTAACACAGACGAAAGAGACAGACAGACAGAGACAGTCAGACAGACGGGCAGAAACACTCTGTCTGTCTGTCTGTCTGTCGGTTTCTGTGTGTTTGTCTTTCTTACAATATCGGTCTCTGTCTCTCTAGCTGTCTCTGCCCGATTGCCTTTCTCACTCTGATTGCCTGTCTGTCCGTCTGCCTATCACTGTCTCTCTGTCTATCTCTGTGTGTCTGTCGCTCTATGCCTGTCTGTGTTTTCTCTTGTATGAATGTCTCTGTGTCTGTCTGACTATCTCTGTCCGTCTGTCTGTTGGCCTCTGTCTGTCTGTGTGTATCTCTCGGTCTCTGTCTGTCTCTCTCATAATTCAGATGAAAATTATGCCAACACAAAAATATATTTTACATACATAACAATAATATGTTTATACGTGAATCTGTATTACATAAAATAGATGATGTAAGAAATACAAAGGCGCTGATTTACCAACTGAAAGGCGCGATAAAAGCAGCTTTCCTTATGCACGAGACACAACAAACAAATAATGTAATATATAGTCAAAGCAGATGCGAGTTGGAATTGAGGCGGAACAACCAGAAAAATGTTCCAAGTATTTCTTCTTTTACCAAAGTGTTCCTGTTCCTTTTTATTTACATTATCATTTGTACGACGAATGCTTCCTTATCTTGAGTTAGTGTATATACAACTTATTTATCAACACACACACACACTGCAGCGCTATTTGTCTTATTTAAAACCATTTGTACGAGTTTCCTGACTTCCATTTATACACCTCGATCATATCGCCCCTCACTCTACGTCTCTCCAGGGAGTACAAATTTATGTGCTTTAATCTGTCTCTGTATTCAAGGTTCGTAATACCCTGGATTATTAGTGTTGTCATTTTCCTCTGAATTAATTCTAGGGATTCTGTATCCATTCTGTAGTACGGTGACCAGAACTGAACTGCTTATTCCAAGTGAGGTACTTTGTTACCCCTCTTTCCTACTTATCATTACTCCTAAATCTTTCACACGCACACACAACAGTTGTAACTTGTAAACAACAACTCTAGCTCTGCTATTTGAGTATAAATTCAAACATATCCTGAGAAAAACTGCATAAACATATGAATTATTGAAGAAAAAAGAAAAAACACTATATGTAACATAAATAGGCCTTCGAAAAGGCCGATAGTAGACCCCCTGGCGGTGGCATGACGAACTACGTACCACCGTCTAGCGCCGCCGGGACCAGGTCGAGGCTGGGCCCAGCCAGTTGCTCACTTGAACTGATCACTCGGGTGGGTGACTTAAACACAAGACACTTACGATTATGGCATTGATCCCTGCACTGCCCTTAACTGGGTGGTGATGTTGGGAGCTGTCATCTCGACCTTAACTGTGACATCCCGGCTATGACATCCCGACAATGACATCCCGAAGATGACATTGATCCCTGCACTGCCCTTAACTGGGTGGTGATGTTGGGAGCTGTCATCTCGACCTTAACTATGACATCCCGGCTATGACATCCCGACAATGACATCCCGAAGATGACATTGATCCCTGCACTGCCCTTAACTGGGTGGTGATGTTGGGAGCTGTCATCTCGACCTTAACTGTGACATCCCGGCTATGACATCCCGACAATGACATCCCGAAGATGACATTGATCCCTGCACTGGCCTTAACTGGGTGGTGATGTTGGGAGCTGTCATCTCGACCTTAACTGTGACATCCCGACAATGACATCCCGAAGATGACATTGATCCCTGCACTGCCCTTAACTGGGTAGTGATGTTGGGAGCTGTCATCTCGACCTTAACTATGACATCCCGGCTATGACATCCCGACAATGACATCCCGAAGATGACATTGATCCCTGCACTGCCCTTAACTGGGTGGTGATGTTGGGAGCTGTCATCTCGACCTTAACTGTGACATCCCGGCTATGACATCCCGACAATGACATCCCGAAGTTGACATTGATCCCTGCACTGCCCTTAACTGGGTGGTGATGTTGGGAGCTGTCATCTCGGGAAAAAAAAAAAAAAAAAAAAAAAAAAAAAAACAACACCCATCCCCCCATCCCCCCCCCCCCCCCCCATCCTCACCCATCCTGGGAGGTGGTGAATGGTACCATCCACCAGTTGCCAACGGAAGGTATCAGGACCCACCGACTGGGAAGGGCGTGGAATCCCCCACCCCCATCCCCCTCCCCCATCCCCCTCCCCCATCCTCGCTCATCCTGGGAGGTGGTGAATGGTACCATCCGTCAGGCGCAGACGGAAGGTATCAGGACCCACCGACTAGGAAGGGCGTGGAATCCCCCCCCCATCCCCCTCCCCCCCCCATCCCCCTCCCCCATCCTCGCCCATCCTGGGAGGTAGTGAATGGTACCATCCGTCAGGCGCAGACGGAAGGTATCAGGACCCACCGACTGGGAAGGGCGTGGAATCCCCCCCCCCCATCCCACCCATCCCCCTCCCCCATCCTCGCCCATCCTGGGAACTGGTGAATGGTACCATCCGTCAGGCGCAGACGGAAGGTATCAGGAACCACCGACTGGGAAGGGCGTGGAATCCCCCTCCCCCATCCCCCTCCCCCATCCTCGCCCATCCTGGGAGGTAGTGAATGGTTACCATCCGTCAGGCGCAGACGGAAGGTATCAGGACCCACCGACTGGGAAGGGCGTGGAATCCCCCCCCCCCCCATCCCACCCATCCCCCTCCCCCATCCTCGCCCATCCTGGGAGGTGGTGAATGGTGCCATCCGTCAGGCGCAGACGGAAGGTATCAGGACCCACCGACTGGGAAGGGCGTGGAATCCCCCCCCCCCCCCCATCCCCCCACCCATCCCCCTCCCCCATCCTCGCCCATCCTGGGAGGTGGTGAATGGTACCATCCGTCAGGCGCAGACGGAAGGTATCAGGACCCACCGACTGGGAAGGGCGTGGAATCCCCCCCCCCCCCCATCCCACCCCCATCCCCCTCCCCCATCCTCGCCCATCCTGGGAGGTGGTGAATGGTACCATCCGTCAGGCGCAGACGGAAGGTATCAGGACCCACCGACTGGGAAGGGCGTGGAATCCCCCCCCCCCATCCCCCCCCCCATCCCCCTCCCCCATCCTCGCCCATCCTGGGAGGTGGTGAATGGTGCCATCCGTCAGGCGCAGACGGAAGGTATCAGGACCCACCGACTGGGAAGGGCGTGGAATCCCCCCCCCATCCCACCCATCCCCCATCCCCCATCCTCGCCCATCCTGGGAGGTGGTGAATGGTACCATCCGTCAGGCGCAGACGGAAGGTATCAGGACCCACCGACTGGGAAGGGCGTGGAATCCCCCCCCCCCCATCCCCCATCCCCCCGCAAGCCCCCTCCCCCATCCCCCATCCTCGCCCATCCTGGGAGGTGGTGAATGGTACCATCCGTCAGGCGCAGACGGAAGGTATCAGGAGCCACCGAAGGGCGTGGAATCCCCCCCAACCACCCCATCCCCCCCATCCCCCTCCCCCATCCTCGCCCATCCTGTGAGGTAGTGAATGGTTACCATCCGTCAGGCGCCGACGGAAGGCTATCAGGACCCACCGACTGGGAAGGGCGTGGAATCCCCCCCATCCCCCCACCCCCCCTCCCCCATCCTCGCCCATCCTGGGGGGTGGTGAATGGTGCCATCCGTCAGGCGCAGACGGAAGGTATCAGGACCCACCGACTGGGAAGGGCGTGGAATCCCCCCATCCCACCCATCCCCCATCCCCCATCCTCGCCCATCCTGGGAGGTGGTGAATGGTACCATCCGTCAGGCGCAGACGGAAGGTATCAGGACCCACCGACTGGGAAGGGCGTGGAATCCCCCCCCCCATCCCCCCATCCCCCCGCGCAAGCCCCCTCCCCCATCCCCCATCCTCGCCCATCCTGGGAGGTGGTGAATGGTACCATCCGTCAGGCGCAGACGGAAGGTATCAGGAGCCACCGAAGGGCGTGGAATCCCCCCCAACCACCCCATCCTCACCCATCCTGGGAGGTGGTGAATGGTACCATCCACCAGTTGCCAACGGAAGGTATCAGGACCCACCGACTGGGAAGGGCGTGGAATCCCCCACCCCCATCCCCCCCCCATCCCCCTCCCCCATCCTCGCCCATCCTGGGAGGTGGTGAATGGTACCATCCGTCAGGCGCAGACGGAAGGTATCAGGACCCACCGACTGGGAAGGGCGTGGAATCCCCCCCCCCCCATCCCCCCCCCCCCATCCCCCTCCCCCATCCTCGCCCATCCTGGGAACTGGTGAATGGTACCATCCGTCAGGCGCAGACGGAAGGTATCAGGAACCACCGACTGGGAAGGGCGTGGAATCCCCCTCCCCCATCCCCCTCCCCCATCCTCGCCCATCCTGGGAGGTAGTGAATGGTACCATCCGTCAGGCGCAGACGGAAGGTATCAGGACCCACCGACTGGGAAGGGCGTGGAATCCCCCCCCCCCCCATCCCACCCATCCCCCTCCCCCATCCTCGCCCATCCTGTGAGGTGGTGAATGGTGCCATTCGTCAGGCGCAGACGGATGGTATCAGGACCCACCGACTGGGAAGGGCGTGGAATCCCCCCCCCCCATCCCACCCATCCCCCTCCCCCATCCTCGCCCATCCTGGGGGGTGGTGAATGGTGCCATCCGTCAGGCGCAGACGGAAGGTATCAGGACCCACCGACTGGGAAGGGCGTGGAATCCCCCCCACCCCATCCCCCTCCCCCCCCCATCCCCCTCCCCCATCCTCGCCCATCCTGGGAGGTAGTGAATGGTACCATCCGTCAGGCGCAGACGGAAGGTATCAGGACCCACCGACTGGGAAGGGCGTGGAATCCCCCCCCCCCCCATCCCACCCATCCCCCTCCCCCATCCTCGCCCATCCTGGGAACTGGTGAATGGTACCATCCGTCAGGCGCAGACGGAAGGTATCAGGACCCACCGACTGGGAAGGGCGTGGAATCCCCCCCCCCCCATCCCCCCCGCCCATCCCCCTCCCCCATCCTCGCCCATCCTGGGGGTGGTGAATGGTGCCATCCGTCAGGCGCAGACGGAAGGTATCAGGACCCACCGACTGGGAAGGGCGTGGAATCCCCCCCCCCCCCATCCCAC
The DNA here is from genome assembly GCA_958450375.1 of Homarus gammarus. NCBI lineage: Eukaryota > Metazoa > Arthropoda > Malacostraca > Decapoda > Nephropidae > Homarus > Homarus gammarus. The sequence continues at coordinate 34,494 of CAUDMG010004114.1, forward strand.
CCATCCCCCATCCCCCATCCTCGCCCATCCTGGGAGGTGGTGAATGGTACCATCCGTCAGGCGCAGACGGAAGGTATCAGGACCCACCGACTGGGAAGGGCGTGGAATCCCCCCCCCCCATCCCCCCGCCCAGCCCCCTCCCCCATCCCCCATCCTCGCCCATCCTGGGAGGTGGTGAATGGTACCATCCGTCAGGCGCAGACGGAAGGTATCAGGAGCCACCGAAGGGCGTGGAATCCCCCCCACCACCCCATCCCCCCCATCCCCCTCCCCCATCCTCGCCCATCCTGTGAGGTAGTGAATGGTTACCATCCGTCAGGCGCCGACGGAAGGCTATCAGGACCCACCGACTGGGAAGGGCGTGGAATCCCCCCCATCCCCCCACCCCCCATCCCCCATCCTCGCCCATCCTGGGAGGTGGTGAATGGTACCATCCGTCAGGCGCAGACGGAAGGTATCAGGACCCACCGACTGGGAAGGGTGTGGAATCCCCCCGCCCCATCCTCCCCCCCATCCCCCTCCTCACCACATCCCCTCACCACACACACACACTCCCTAGGCGTTACCTGGTGTCTTAAAACGCTTTCTTACCTGTACCTGTTGTGACTGTATGCTCACTCACTCACTAACACACGCCTACTCACTCTCACTCTCTCTCACACTACCACCACCATACCATCACAATTACATTACGATCTTCATCACACTACCTTCACTATCACGCCACCATCACCATCCATTGAACTATGTTTAAAATGGTAAGTTAAAATAATATTTTGTTAATTACTTCCTATTTTATAATTATGTTAAATGAATATTAATATTAATTTTTCTCACGACACGCCACTGACACCTACGGTTCGTGTTTGAGACAAAATATCTGGCAACACTGTCCTGAACAGAACAGACAAAATTATAAAATGACCTGTAATTTATGTTGTGAATGTTTTACTCGTGTCTTTTTTTTTACTGATGTTTGGATTAGTAAAGGAAGGAAGACTAAATAGAAGAATAAAAAAGGGGAAACAGAAAATAGCTAGAGATAACGGACGGACATTCTATAAGGATCAATTATATTTCCCTGCGTCAGGCCAGGTGGCGCGGGGGTCGGGAATAAAAGTGAGCAAGAGTGAGTCAGTATCGTTTGAATATTTATGTATTTATTTATTGTAACTGTTATTAAAAATGTTGGCGTTGTAATTGTTAAAAACGATTTGCAAACCAGCAGTTACAGATAGCGAAGAGTTGTTTGTTAAGGAGCGGCGTCTGGGGTGGCGTCGGCAAGCGCTTGTATGTTTTTTTTCCTAGGACGAAGAATGATACACGGCGGCCCAGAATAGTTACTTGACGTTGATGGCGGAACTTATGAATTTAGTGAAAAACTTATGTGTTTAAGTGACTTGAGGGGGCATGGAAGCAGCCTTTTTGGTCGAGTGAACTTTTGAGCCGGTGAATATTAACATTTAAGTGGTGAACATTATGTCTGTGTTGAAGAAAATCGTCTGGTGTTAACTAAATGAAATACTAAAAGTGGCGTCTTGTAGTGAAGGGGTTAGTGGAGGTACAGTATTAAGTGAACACATCGGTTTAGAAACTAAACACAAGACTCTTGAAGTGGTGGAACAGACACTCTTCCTCAATAAAGGTAAGGGATTGAAATATTGGATCACCTGTAGTTTCCCCACCCCCCTCCGGCATAATTAACCTGACCTAACCCTACCTCTATCAAGGTAACGTTAGGGTATTCACTTATCAGGCGCATGGAGCTGGTAGGTCTAATCTTCAGGTGACACGATTGTTTATCTTAACTTAATAGATGGGGAAGTTATGAGTCAATGAGGGTGTGAGGAAGAGATATTTGTCTGACTGTAAAATGTTGTCAAGTTACGTCACCTCTGCCGCAACAACAAGTATGATGGGAAATAAATCATCATTGATCTGTTCACTTGCGTTAATTAATTTCCTTTAACTAGAGATTTAAGGTCATTAATTTGCCTGAACTTGAAATGTAAGTTAATTAATTTGCTTTAACTAGGGATGTTAGAACTTTAATTTCCTAGTTAAGGGACAAAAATATTTTCGAGCACCTTCACTGTCTGACTTGAGATACGAGTAAAAGATGGCGTCGAAATTACACTTGGCCTGTACTGTATCTATAACGATTCTTGGTGAAGTATTTGTGTAAGTTTTGAGTTAATGGAGAGAGAGGGAGAGGAAAAGAAGCGGGAGGAAAGGAAAAAACTGGGAAATAAGAATACTGTAGAGAAGTAAGAATGGAGAGGGGGAGGAGGGAGAGAAAGGGAATGGAGGAGACAAAATGTGTGAGAAAGAAAGGAAGGAGTAGGGAATGGGAGAGAAACGAGGGAATGAGGGCCAGGAGAAGTAAGTGGCACAGTGACTGATAAAGAGTGACTGGCGGGGACTGACTAACTGTTTTAGTGAGACTGTCTGGCGTGGTGGTGGTTTTGCCGTCGCTACAACAATGTGTCCAAGGTTCGCTCCCCAGAAACTTTTGTCTCTCCACTTCCTGTGTTTACACCACACACCTGTTGCTTGTTCTTGTTTCTCTTACTCTTGTTCTTGTTGTCCTTTTTTCTTGCTCTTGTTGTTGTTCTTGTCCTTGTTGTTGTTCTTGTCCTTGTTTTTCTGCTCTTGTTGTTCTTTTCCTTGTTCTTCTTACTTTTATTGTTGTTTTTATTGTCCTTGTTCTTCTTACCCTTCTTCCTCGTCCTCCTCACTCCTCCTGCTTCCTCCTCCTCCACCTGCTCACTCCTGCTTCCTCCTCCTCCACCTCACTCTTGCTTTCTCCTCCTCCTCACTCCTTCCTCTTCTTCACTTCTCCCCTTCCTCCTATTCCTTCTCACGCTTTTCTCCCATTCTCCTCCTCTTCCTCCAACACACCTTCCACCCCCTCCTCTGCCTTCCTCTCCTTCCACCCTTCTCCCTTCCTCCTCCTACTTATTTCTGTATTCATTCTCCTCCTCCATCTCTTCTTTTTCGTCTTCATTGTTTACCTAATTTCCCTCCTCCTTGCTTCTTGTCCCTCCTTTGTTTCTTAAAGTTTCTTCTTCTCCTCCTCCTTCTCCTCCCTATTCTTCTCTTCCTTCATCTGTCTTCTCTGTTTTCATCATCTTTCTTCTATATTAAATTCTTGTTTTCTTTTTTCATTCTCCTCCTTCCCCTCCTTTTGTTTCTTCACTTCTTCCTCCTCCCTCTTTTAGTCCTTCTGTTGCTTCTCTTCTTCCTCCTTCTCTTTCCTTTAATCCTCTTTTCGTTTCTTCTCTTCCTCTTTCTTCCTCCTTTAGTCCTTCTGTTGCTTCTCTTCCTCCTCCTCCTTCCTCCATTTCTTCACCTTCGCTTCCTGTATAACACCGCAAGCATTTACCATCTGTTATGTGTGGTTCTGGTATCCTCCTCTTCCTCCTCCGCCTTTTCTCCTCCTCCTCCTCCTCCGCCGCCTCCTCCTCCTCCTCCTCCTCCGCCCCGTGAATTTCAGACTGCATCGTGTTGGAGGGGACACTGGTGTTGAGAGAGAGAGAGAGAGATTATGGTATATATATCTCAAATGGTTGTGGTGGTAAGTGGTGTTGGTAATGATGATCGGTGGTACTGGTAGTGGTGGCAAATAGTGGTGTAGGTGGTTGTGTAAATAGAAGTGGTGCTATTGGTGGTGGTGGTGATTGTGGTAAGTGGTGGTGGTAGATGGTAGTGATCGTATAGGGAGTGATAGATGGTGATAGTGCAGACAGGTGATGGTGGTTAGTCATGGTTTATGGTAGGTAGCAATAGTAGTGATACCTGTAAATTTTGATATCGGTGGTGATAGTTGTACTGTTGGTGGTAGTGGTGGTGGTATACCTGACCAGGTGTGTGTGTGTGTGTGTGTGTGTGTGTGTGTGTGTGTGTGTGTGTGTGTGTGTGTGTCTCGCCCTCCCCCGCTGCCTCCAATTAATTTATTCACCTTTCCCATTCCCTGGGATCTGTCTCTCTGATATGTCAATATGGCTCGGCTCTGCGGCTCCACTACCCTTGTGTCCTGAGCTGTGTTGATTTTGCTGTATTGGGCGTGGCTGTGGAGGGAAGAGAGTCAGGGAGAGTTAACAGCCTGATACGGATGCTGTAATTCCCGGAGAAAGCTGTTATGTTTAGGCTGCCTCACTGTCTCGCTGCTCGGGGATGGAAAAGCTGTGTAGGTGCTGTACGGATGCTGTAACTTATGCAGCAAGCAGTTATTACACACGCTCTTAATTTAGACACCATAAATAATAATCACAAAACATCATTAATCCAGGAAACTAACTGGTGCGGGGGGGGGGGGGGGAAATTCTTGCTGTTACTATGAGAGATGCTGTCTAGATACTGTTACTATGAGAGATGCTGTCTAGATGCTGTTACTATGAGAGATGCTGTCTAGATGCTGTTGCTATGAGAGATGCTGTCTAGATGCTGTTACTATGAGAGATGCTGTCTAGATGCTGTTACTATGAGAGATGCTGTTACTATGAGAGATGCTGTCTAGATGCTGTTACTATGAGAGATGCTGTTACTATGAGAGATGCTGTCTAGATGCTGTTACTATGAGAGATGCTGTTACTATGAGAGATGCTGTCTAGATGCTGTTACTATGAGAGATGCTGTCTAGATGCTGTTACTATGAGAGATGCTGTCTAGATGCTGTTACTATGAGAGATGCTGTCTAGATGCTGTTACTATGAGAGATGCTGTCTAGATGCTGTTACTATGAGAGATGCTGTCTAGATGCTGTTACTATGAGATGCTGTTACTATGAGATGCTGTCTAGATGCTGTTACTATGAGAGATGCTGTTACTATGAGAGATGCTGTCTAGATGCTGTTACTATGAGATGCTGTCTAGATGCTGTTACTATGAGAGATGCTGTTACTGAGAGATGCTGTCTAGATGCTGTTACTATGAGAGATGCTGTCTAGATGCTGTTACTATGAGAGATGCTGTTACTATGAGATGCTGTTACTATGAGAGATGCTGTTACTATGAGATGCTGTTACTATGAGAGATGCTGCCTAGATGCTGTTACTATGAGAGATGCTGTCTAGATGCTGTTACTGAGAGATGCTGTCTAGATGCTGTTACTATTAGAGATGTCTAGCTGCTGTTCCTATGAGAAATGCTGTCTAGCTGCTGTTCCTATGAGAAATGCTGTCTAGCTGCTGTTCCTATGAGAAATGCTGTCTAGCTGCTGTTCCTATGAGATATGCTGTCTAGATGCTGTTACCTTGAGATGCTGTCTAGATGCTGTTACTATGAGAGATGCTGTCTAGATGCTGTTACTATGAGAGATGCTGTCTAGATGCTGTTACTATGAGAGATGCTGTTACTATGAGATGCTGTCTAGATGCTGTTACTATGAGATGCTGTCTAGATGCTGTTACTATGAGAGATGTTGTTACTATGAGATGCTGTTACTATGAGAGATGCTGCTTAGATGCTGTTACTATGAGAGATGCTGTCTAGATGCTGTTACTATGAGATGCTGTCTAGATGCTGTTACTATGAGAGATGCTGTCTAGATGCTGTTACTGAGAGATGCTGTCTAGATGCTGTTACTATGAGAGATGCTGTCTAGATGCTGTTACTATGAGAAATGCTGTCTAGCTGCTGTTCCTATGAGAAATGCTGTCTAGCTGCTGTTCCTATGAGAAATGCTGTCTAGCTGCTGTTCCTATGAGATATGCTGTCTAGATGCTGTTACTATGAGAGATGCTGCCTAGATGCTGTTACTGAGAGATGCTGTCTAGATGCTGTTACTATGAGAGATGCTGTATTAATGCTGCAATATACAGTACGTACACAGCAAACGTTACGTAACTATTTCTAGGAACAAGAGGTGATCGTCCGTGAAGATGCATTACGTGTAGTCTAAATGCATTGGGGGGAGTGAGGTTGCACACGGTGGTCCAGGCGGAATTGCAATATCAAAGGGAATCAATCAGTGTTGCATTCTCGTTTGTGAGGTTAATTACTGCCATCTGGCCTGTGTAATATACCTTTTGGCTGGAGAATATCTGAGAGGTGTGGTGTTCTGAAATTATTACAAGATGGGTTAGGTAAAGTTACGGTGGGTTAGGTTTGGATAGGTTAAAGCGGATAGGTTGTGTAAGGTTTTTTGGGTAGGTTAGATTAGGTTGAGTTTGGTTTAGATAGGTTAAGATAGGTTACGGTAACTTAGGTTAGGGATGATTAGGTTAAGGTGGGTTAGGTTAGGCTAGGCTTGACTAGGTTAGTTTGGGTTAGGTTAAATTAGGTAAATATGGGTTAAGTTAGGATGGGTTGTTTGGGCTGGTTACGTTACGTTCACTTAGGTTAGGTTAAAGTGTATTAGCTTTAAGTTGGATAAGGTAGGTTAGGTTAGGTTTGGTTAAGGTAGGTTGGGTAAAGTGGTTTGGGTTGTATTATGTTAGATTAAGGTGGATTAGATTTAAGTTTAGTTAGATTAGGTTAGGATGGATTAGGTTAGGTTGGATTAGGTTAGGTTAAAGTGGGTTAGGTTATATCTCACCATCACAGCACCACAACACTATAACTCTTCACCTTGAACAGAAACTCTCCCCACCTGGCCTGCCACCTCCTTCCTCCCCCCTCCTACCCATCCCCCTCCTCCCCCTCCCCATCCTCCTCCTCCCCCTCCCCCCTCTTGAAGGGCGTGTAAATGTAGTAGCCAGGGCGTGTAACTGTAACATGCAGGGCGCGTAGATCCTGGGCGGGTGTGGAACCTCAACATCCAAACACTCTAGATCCGGGTACGTATCAAGAGCCTGAATCTTCATTAAATGTTGAGTGACTGAAGAAAATTACACGTTTACGAATGTGTTAATGTTTATCAACCTAAACTTGACACAGGTGAGCCCTTAGCCCCTAGACCAATGGCCATTCTGAAGTGGTGCCTCTTCTTTTATCTCTCCCTGCCTCTGGCCCCCACACTTCCCCCCTCCCCCCTGCTATCTGGCCCTCACACTCCCCCCCCCCCCTGCTATCTGGCCCTCACACTCCCCCCTGCTATCTGGCCCTCACACTTCCCCTTGCTATCTGGCCCTCACACTTCCCCCTGCTACCTGGCCCTCACACTCCCCCCCTCCCCTGCTATCTGGCCCCTCACACTTCCCCTGCTATCTGGCCCTCACACTACTCCTGCTTCTGGCCCTCACACTCCCCCCCTGCTATCTGGCCCTCATACTCCCCCCTGCTATCTGGTCCTCACATTACTCCTGCTTCTGGCCCTCACACTCCCCCTGTTCTTCTAGGTTACTCCCAGACGCTCCGTAGCCTCGTATTTTAGACTCCTGATGAGAGTTTGACAATAACCAGCGTGAGGCAGCTGGTTCTCGCGGTGTGGGTTATGACTCCTTAACATAGGTTGACAATAACCAGCGTGAGGCAGCTGGTTCTCGCGGTGTGGGTTATGACTCCTTAACATAGGTTGACAATAACCAGCGTGAGGCAGCTGGTTCTCGCGGTGTGGGTTATGACTCCTGATGAGAGTTTGACAATAACCAGCGTGAGGCAGCTGGTTCTCGCGGTGTGGGTTATGACTCCTTAACATAGGTTGACAATAACCAGCGTCAGGCAGCTGGTTCTCGCGGTGTGGGTTATGACTCCAGGTTGAGAATGAATTTATTGTCTCCAGCAGGAAAGATCTCTAGTGGCCGGATTCCCTTGAGACTTGCCAGATGTGTCCGTTTCCCCGTTACGTGTGGCCTGAGAACACTCGGTAAGTTACAGTCAATCTGGGTGTAATTTCGCAGCTATTTGAGGGCCATTAACTGTGTGTTTTAACGTTAAGTGAGTCAGATAAATAAGGTTATGTGATCACCAGTTACAACCAGGTGAAAACGGATCACGTGAAGGCTAGACCACAATCTTATTTCACCTGATGATTAAACACCTTAACGGTACCTGGAGGCGCTGAGCTATGGTAGTTTAGTTTACTTTAGACTAAGTTAGGTTAGGCGAGATTAGATTAGGTTATATTAGGTAAAGTTAGATTAGGTTAGTTTAATTTAGACTATGGTTAGGTTAGGTTAAGTTAATTTAGGGTGTTTAATCAAGTGAATTAAACTAGGGTGCCTAATCTTCATGTGATCTGAGGGGAAAGCTATGTCGAATAAGTATGTGTGTGAGAGAATGTGGTCTTAGAGTGGATGTTTGTGTGTCGCCAGGAAGCGTGAAAAACGGTGTTGTTGATTCTTCCATCCGCACAAGAAGCTGGGTAAGTGTGACGTGTGTGTGACCTAGGCACGTGGATCAGACCTGCCTCCAGGACACATCCATATTCCCTAACAGGCGCAACTCACGTCTATACTTGTTATTTGCTCTTCTAAGTGACCTCTGACCCGATTCGACCCCACCCCACCCACCGACGTTGTCACCTGAACCGCTACGAGGAGGCAAAGTATACGACTCCCTAAGGCGGGTTCACCACAATGGCAGAAGTCCACAGGTTGATCATATAATTGCTGGGGGGGGGGGGGAAATCGTGACCTCTTGAACCTCTAATTAGGGGGTTCAATTACTTACCAGGCGACTGAAGTCAAGAGACGAACTGGGGAAATTTTCTTCACAGGGGTAAATAGATGAGAGAGATGATACGCCCCTTTTATCTCGTCAATTTGCGTCATCATCCTCGACGTTAGCGGGATTATACGTATCATTTTCTTATTACCCGCTTCCATCACCTTCATCATCATCCTCCTTCCCTGGCGTCATCATTATCATTTTCTCCGTCGTCACTCAACCCATCATAATGAGTTTTTGGAGAGTTCAGCCGTCATTATCCATTACATCATTATCACTACTACTTATTATTTCCATCTTCTTATTCTTCTTTTCATCCTCCTCCTCCTCTTTCTCTTCTTCCTCCTCATCTTCCTCTTCCTCCTTATAAATTCCTCATTTCAACATCGAGAGTTTGGGGAATTCAGTCACCATCCTCTTTATGGTGTATGGCTGCCTTCATTATCTTCACCATTCATCAGTAGTGTCATCGTTATCCAAGTGTCGTGAGAACCATCATCATTACCGCCACCATTATCCTCACCATCACCAAGTAACTAAAACTCTTAATATCATCACCACAACTACCATACACCACTAGCATTACTCTCACCATTCATCACCATCACCACCACCCTCATTCACCATCTCCTCCATCCCTTCACCATTCACATTTCATTACCCCCACATTCTCCACCATCTCATTCGCCTCCCATTACCACACCACACCACACCGAAGGCCAACACATCATGATGGGTGATGTGGGAGGTGTGTAATGTGAGGTTGGTTGACCATCTTAATGCCGGGGTGTTCTGCGTGTGTCTCGCTGCCTGGGTTCCTGTTTTTACTTCTCCTCTTCTCACTCTTTTTTACATTTTAATTTGTGTGTGTTTGTGTGTGTGGGGGGGGGGGGGGGGCACACACCTTACCCCCGCCACACCCCTCACACTTTCGCCGTCACTCCTTTACACAGTTTGGATAATTTACGCCCATAGGTTGCTCTCAGAATGGTGTGGGTGTGGGTGTGTGTGGGGGGGGGGGGGGGGCACACCTTACCCCCGCCACACTCCTCACACTTTCGCCGTCACTCCTTTACACAGTTTATGATAATTTACGCCCATAGGTTGCTCTCAGAATGGTGTGGGTGTGGTGACAGGTTACCCTCAAGCGTCCACATGTGTCTCCCAACACGGTGTGCGTTGGGTGACAGACCACCCACACAACTACTCAAACACCCACATGTGGTTCCCTCACCCCACCCACTCACGCCCACATGTAGCCACCAGTATGGCATGGGTGGGGTAACAGGCCACCCATTCGTGCCCGCATGTGGTCCCCAGCATGGTGTGGGTGGGGTGACAGACCACCCACACACCCACTCACGCCCGCATGTGGCCCCTGGCATGGTGTGGGCGGGGTGACAGGCAGAGAGTTACGGGCGTCAGGGGCCAGCGGTCCTCGTGTTTTGTTTCATAGACAAAAACACCAAGAAAACTATTTTTTCTTAGTCCCCGCGGGAGTCGAGCGTTTTTTGTTGATGTCGGCTGTGTCTATTTGTTTGTTTGTGCAGGGAGTTGTTGTCGGTCGTGTTTGTTTGTTTGTGTAGGAGGTGAGTGAGGGGGGAGGAAGGTGGAGGTGGTAATTTTAAGCTTAGATGTCCTTGAAATTCGTAGTATTTAAAAGAATTTTGCCTTCGTGTGTATGGAATGTTTATAATTTAATTAGTTTATTAAGTTATGTATATTATAATATCCACAGCCATGTTACCCTAATAATGTATATAGAGTCATATATCACGAGTATATCTGGGGCGAGATCTTTAATTACTTAGGAAAAATTAAAAGAAACTATGAAGGTAGAGATGAATGAATAGATCACTAATTATTTTCCTAATGGAGACTTGATGAAGTATCTGACGAGTCACTTAATCTACGACAAAATTTTAGTCGATTCTCCAATGTTAGTCGGGTAATTTTTTTTTCTACCGGGGCTTTAAAGCGTTCACGTACAGTATATGTAAAAGCTTGTAAACCCGGACCATTACGCTCACCATCACCTCTTCTCACCATTACGTCACCATCATTCCTTTTAGCTATCTTTTTTATCATTACTTCTTCATTCATACTTCAGTGGTGCACCAGTAACCCTTCACCAGTGAATAGTTCCTCCAGTCACCTCACCATCATTTCACCATATCACCATTCTCATCGTTACCTCACTGTGGCCTTCCCAAGAACTTCACCATCTCTTTTACTATCACCATCACCTCACCATTACTTCACCATAACACCAGGGTCCGTTGCTACCCACACGATGACGTCACCATCTGCAACGAGGACAATTTTTCTACTCCATGTCCGGTGCTTCTGGCTCGTGTGAGTAACCATAGTGTAGTGGTGGTGAGAGTGCACTTGGTAGGCCTCTCCATTGTGGGTGAGAGACACTCATAATATTTAAAGTGTTTACCATGGAAGCTGTGACCCCCCCTAGTTCGCCAGGCCACCGCCAGGGGGACATTGATCAACATTCCAGAAGTTGTATTTATGTTACATGTGGTATTTTTGCAGTTTTTCTTCAATAATTGATTTATTTTCGCAGTTCTTAACGTGATTTTAAACTCCAATAGCAGAGTTACCGTGTTTATAACTGTTTGGTATTCTTTTGTATGTGTTTTGGTATAGGTTCTTGCAAAATTTCTTCATGATTCACGACACTCATACACACGACAGTCAAACACGCACACACAAGTGTATCTTGAGTTAGTAGCCAAGATTGGCTGTAAAAGGGCCACACACAGCTTCAATACAATTGTAACTCTGCTATTGGAGTATAAATTCATACAAATCCTGAGAAAAACTACGAAAATATATGAATTATTAAAGAAAAACAACAAAACCACCTTCACAAAAGCCGACAGTAGACCGCTGGCGGTGGCCTGACGAACTACGTCTAGCACCGCCGGGACCAGTTCGAGGCTGGGCCCAGCCAGTTGCTTTTTTTTTTTTAATGGGAATTAGCCCACCCGGGCACAGATCAAACGACCCACAACGGGGCCTGGGGGGGGGGGGGGCGAAAAAGGAACATAAATAAATTTAAAATATAGAAGAAAAAGGTTATACTGTGTTAATGTACACCAGGAGGAGGGTTTCTGTTTACTGGGGTTGGCGTCTCTTGGTGCCGCAGTAGGTGATTGGTGCTTTGGTAGAGTTAGTTTGTCTAACTGTCTCTGTCCGTCTGTCTCTCAGTCTCTGTCTGTAAAAATCGGTCAACTTAAAATCATTAAATTCGCTGGATGGCCAAAAAGATAATAATATCATCAATTCCATTTATTTTAGAAGGACTTATTCATTTTTGTTGAAATCATGGACATACAAAGCCAATATATCTTCATTTGATTCTACCAGTGTGAATGGCAAAGTTAATTAATATCACCACTCCAACTGTTGGCCCAAACAAGTCGTAAAGTAGTTCTTTTTTGTAATACATCGAGTCACTAAGGGAATATAAAAATAAAACATGAATTTAGGTCACTGAATTTATCTTATTAGTAGCAAATTGTGGTTAAACTGATGCACAAATGAAACATGCCTGGGAAGTACCTAGCACTAGTTACCTGGCATTTGGACTTATAAAAATATGAAATCTAGGCTAATAAGTAATTATACTAAGGAAATGATTATTTTGGTAGTGATGGACTGTTATTAATTGCGCTCATTACGAAAATTGGGTCGATATTAATTCTGATAAAGGACGTCATTGACCATCCCAGAGGAAGCTGTTCTCACCACTCTTCAAATAGACCATTTACGACTTTTTTTTAGTTCAATTTGATTTCAATACATTTCTACACATAAATTAGTTGTATTAGTTATCTTAAAGGCTTACCTTTTATGATGGTTAGGCGAATTTGGAGGATATAAACGGCGAGTAGAGGCTGGCGGCATTTTTCGTACACAAACATGGACCGCTTTTAAAAAGAACAATACAATTCTGCATGTGCTGTTCTGTATGGAGTATATCGTATAACAAATATTATTCCTTTGCAGATTTATACATTTTATGTCCATCCAAATCAATTTTCTTTCTTTTGGTTTCAAAAATAGTTGCCGGACGACATTTCCCCATGTTCCAATAACGATGGCTGTCCACGGGTGAACCTCGTGGAGAACTGAAGTTGTTCCTGGAAATGAAATGGAAGGATGATTTACTAAGTTGATATTGTGTTCTCCTCTATCTCTCTCTTGTGTGTGTTTTTTTTCTACGGGAATTAGCCAACCCGGGCACAGGTCAAACGACCCACAACGGAGCCTGGGGGGCGAAAAAAAAGAACTTTATTTTTATGAGATTCTGTCTGTTCGTCCATCTTGTGCGGGCAATCAACATGGTAGGTAGTGAGCCGGTCGAGTCTCTGTTGTTTTGACGCTTTTTTGTTTTTTTAATGCCCCAATTTAAAAGAGTGACTTACAGTAGATGAATTCACCATTTGGGGGTAAGGGTGGGGGGAGTGAGGGTGGGGGATGGGGGTTGGCGGGGTGAGGGTGGAGGGTGGGGGATGAGGGGTGTGGTAATGGAGAAGGTTTAGGTGAGGGAATTGAGTGGACAAAGACTTGAGAATCCAACAGACATATACACAAGATAGTCATACACACACATACATGGCAGTCATATGCACAAGACAGTCATACACGCACGCACACACACACGAGAGTCATGTACACAAGAAGACAAGTCATACACGCCCACATAGCTTGAATGTTGTACGGAGTGCCCCATTATATCTCTATGTTAATAAACGTCTACTTTTGGAGGTCGACTGCGTAAATATATGAATTATTAAAGAAAAACAGGAAAAACAGCTAATGTAACATAAATAGACCTTCCAAAAAGTCGATAGTAATTCCCCTGCCTGTGACACGACGAAGTAAGTACCTCTATCTAGCTCCTCCAGTCCCAGATCGAGTCAAGGCCAAGCCAGTTCATCACTTATTAACTAAACTCTCGGGTAGGTGTTGGGTGGTGTGGTGCAGTGCGTGGTGAAGGGTGGTGAAGTGTTGGGTAGGGTGGTGTGGGGTGGTGTAAGGTAAGGTAAGGTTAGGTAGGGTAGGACATCCCGTCTATAACCCCCCACCCTCATCCTCTCACCCATCCTGGGAGTTGGGGAATGGCACCCTCAGAGAGCCAACAACAGAAGGTACCAAGAACCACTGACTGGGAAGGGTGAGAGGATGAAGGGGTGGGTACTAAAAAAAAAAAAAATAAATAAATAAAAAAAAAAAAAAAAAAAAAAAATTTTAGTGTAGGGGTAGTGTAGTAAAAAAAAGAAAAAAAGTGTAGTGGGTCGTTGCGTTGCGGTGGGTCGTTGGGTTCGTTGCGTTGCGGTGGGTCGTTGGGTTCGTTGCGTTGCGGTGGGTCGTTGGGTTCGTTGCGTTGGGTCGTTGGGTTCGTTGCGTTGCGTTGGGTCGTTGGGTTCGTTGCGTTGCGGTGGGTCGTTGGGTTCGTTGCGTTGCGGTGGGTCGTTGGGTTCGTTGCGTTGGGTCGTTGGGTTCGTTGCGTTGCGGTGGGTCGTTGGGTTCGTTGCGTTGCGGTGGGTCGTTGGGTTCGTTGCGTTGCGGTGGGTCGTTGGGTTCGTTGCGTTGGGTCGTTGGGTTCGTTGCGTTGCGGTGGGTCGTTGGGTTCGTTGCGTTGCGGTGGGTCGTTGGGTTCGTTGCGTTGCGTTGGGTCGTTGGGTTCGTTGCGTTGCGGTGGGTCGTTGGGTTCGTTGCGTTGCGGTGGGTCGTTGGGTTCGTTGCGTTGCGGTGGGTCGTTGGGTTCGTTGCGTTGCGGTGGGTCGTTGGGTTCGTTGCGTTGCGGTGGGTCGTTGGGTTCGTTGCGTTGCGGTGGGTCGTTGGGTTCGTTGCGTTGCGGTGGGTCGTTGGGTTCGTTGCGTTGCGGTGGGTCGTTGGGTTCGTTGCGTTGCGGTGGGTCGTTGGGTTCGTTGCGTTGCGGTGGGTCGTTGGGTTCGTTGCGTTGCGGTGGGTCGTTGGGTTCGTTGCGTTGCGGTGGGTCGTTGGGTTCGTTGCGTTGCGGTGGGTCGTTCGATTCTTTTGGTGTTTTTTTTTTAACTTAAATGATTAATATAATTGAGAATAATAATTAGAACATTTATAATTACTGTAATTCCTGGTCAAATAATACGTCATAAAATAGGGTAGTGTTGGGTAGGGTGGTGTAGGGTGGTGTATTGGGGGTGTAGGACATCCCGACTATAACCACCCACCCACACCCATCATCCTCTCACCCATCCTGGGAGGTGGGGAATGGTACCATCAGAGAGCCAACAACAGAAGGTACCAAGAACCACCGACTGGAAAGTGTGTGTGTAGGGTGGTGTAGTGGGGTATGGTGGTGTAGTGAGGGTGTAGTGGGTGGTGTAGGGTGGTATACGGTAAGGTACCAGGACCCACCGACTGGGAAGTGTGTGTGTAGGGTGGTGTAGTGGGTGGTGTAGTGTGGGGTGTGGTGGTGTAGTGAGGGTGGTAGTGGGGTGTGGTGTAGTATGGGGTATGGTGGTGTAGGGTGGTGTACGGTAAGGTATCAGGACCCACCGACTGGGAAGGGTGTGGAATCCCCCATCCCCCATCTATCTGTGTCTCTGTGTCTGACTGTTTCTGCCAGTCTGTCTCACAATATCGATCTCTGTCTGTCTTTCTGATTTTCTGCCTCTGTTTTTCTGTCTGTCTGTCTCTTTCGTCTATATGTTAGTCTATGTCGCCGTCTCTGTTTCTGTCTGTCCCTCTATTTCTCCGTCTGTCTGTCTGTCAGTTGTCTGCTTGTGTCTGCGACAAACAGACAGACAGGCAGACAGAAAGAAACGGACACAGAGACACACAGACAGAGATTGAGATATATAGACAGACAGAGACTGAGACACACAGGCAGAGACACAGACAGACATGGCAGAGACCAACAGACAGACAGAGAGATTCCTACAAGTCTCCGCTCGTCTGTTTGTCTGTCTGTATGTCTTTTTCTGTCTGCCTCTGACTGTCTGTGTTTGTCCGTTTGTCTGACGGTTTCTGTCTGTTTCTGTGTGTCTGTCTGTTTAATGTCTGTCTGTCTGTGTCCGTCCGTCTGTCTGTTTTTCTAACTGTCTTTGTCTGTCTGTCTGTCTACAAATCCTCCCTAAGGAATCCTATCCTATAAATCAACATACCCGACCACCGCCCCCCCCCCCCCAGACAAAGCCGCACAGAAATACTGACAATTCTCCATACCCAACCTCAGCGACAACCCTCTCAATAAAAACAACCTAACTCAACAACTCCTTTCAACAAAAAACAGACAGAAAGACAGAGAGACAGAACAGACAGCCAGAGACCGACATAGTGGAAAGACAGAGGCTGAGACAGACAGATAGACAGAACGAGACAAACACAGACTGGCAGACAGAGAGACAGACTGACGGACAGACAAACAGAGATACAAAGACAGACAGAGACTGAGAGACAGACGGACAGAGACAGTTAGACAAACTAACTCTACCAAAGCACCAATCACCTACTGCGGCACCAAGAGACGCCAACCCCAGTAAACAGAAACCCTCCTCCTGGTGTACATTAACACAGTATAACCTTTTTCTTCTATATTTTAAATTTATTTATGTTCCTTTTTCGCCCCCCCCCCCCCCCAGGCCCCGTTGTGGGTCGTTTGATCTGTGCCCGGGTGGGCTAATTCCCATTAAAAAAAAAAAAAGCAACTGGCTGGGCCCAGCCTCGAACTGGTCCCGGCGGTGCTAGACGTAGTTCGTCAGGCCACCGCCAGCGGTCTACTGTCGGCTTTTGTGAAGGTGGTTTTGTTGTTTTTCTTTAATAATTCATATATTTTCGTAGTTTTTCTCAGGATTTGTATGAATTTATACTCCAATAGCAGAGTTACAATTGTATTGACGCTGTTTGTGGCCCTTTTACAGACAGTCTTGGCTAATAACTCAAGATAAAGAAGGAATCGCCGTAAATAAGAAGGTCCGGCGCTCTTCTCAGGCTCGACCGCTGTCACCCAAACTGAAACAGACAACTGTCCCTTGACTCACCACGTAACCATAACGTATCTGATTGAGTTGTTAAGCAACAGGAACACTTTGGTAAAAGAAGAAATAATAACAACTTGTAGGAATCTCTCTGTCTGTCTGTTGGTCTGTGTCTGTCTGTTGGTCTCTGTCTGTCTGTTGGTCTCTGTCTGTGTGTGTCTCAGTCTCTGTCTTTATATCTCAATCTCTGTCTGTGTGTCTGTGTCTGTTTCTGTCTGTCTGTCTCTGTCTGTTTGTCTCAATCTCTATCTGTATTTGTCTTTGTCTGTCTGTCTCTGTCTGCCAGACAGACATAAACTGAAACAGACAAACAGACAGATATTGAGACACAAAGATAAATAGACTGAGAGACACACAGGCAGAGACACTCACACACAGACAGAGACCAACAGACAGACGGACAGAGATAGTCAGACAGACAGACAGAATGCGAAAGGTAGACAGGCAGAGGCAGACATACAGATAGACAGTCAGGCAGGGACCTACATTGTGAGAAAGATATGACAGGCAGAGAAAGACGCAGACACACAGTCAGACAGAGACAGACAAAGTGAGAATGACAGACAGAGTGAAGAAGACAGACAGAGTGAGAAAGACAAACAGAGCGAGAAAGAATGACAGAGAGACAGACAGGGTGAGAAAGACATACAGACAGACAGACATATAGTCAAAGTGATAAAGATAGAACAGACATACAGACAGATAGACAGAGACAGTCAGACCAAATGACAGACGGACAAAGACAGTTAGACAAACAGATATAGACAAAATGAGACTGTCAGACAGACAGATAACGAATGAGAGAAAGACATAGACATACCGAGACAGAAATAGACAGACAGAGACAGACACTCAGACAGACATACAGAGACTGACAGACAGACACACAGAGACTGACAGACAGACATAAAGAGACTGACAGATAGACAAACAGAGACAGACGGAGACAGACACAGAGAAACAAAGAAAGATAGACAGAGACACACACAGACAGCAAACAGACAGAAAGAGAGGGACAGACAGAAACAGAGAGACGGAGACTAACACAGACGAAAGAGACAGACAGACAGAGACAGTCAGACAGACGGGCAGAAACACTCTGTCTGTCTGTCTGTCGGTTTCTGTGTGTTTGTCTTTCTTACAATATCGGTCTCTGTCTCTCTAGCTGTCTCTGCCCGATTGCCTTTCTCACTCTGATTGCCTGTCTGTCCGTCTGCCTATCACTGTCTCTCTGTCTATCTCTGTGTGTCTGTCGCTCTATGCCTGTCTGTGTTTTCTCTTGTATGAATGTCTCTGTGTCTGTCTGACTATCTCTGTCCGTCTGTCTGTTGGCCTCTGTCTGTCTGTGTGTATCTCTCGGTCTCTGTCTGTCTCTCTCATAATTCAGATGAAAATTATGCCAACACAAAAATATATTTTACATACATAACAATAATATGTTTATACGTGAATCTGTATTACATAAAATAGATGATGTAAGAAATACAAAGGCGCTGATTTTCCAACTGAAAGGCGCGATAAAAGCAGCTTTCCTTATGCACGAGACACAACAAACAAATAATGTAATATATAGTCAAAGCAGATGCGAGTTGGAATTGAGGCGGAACAACCAGAAAAATGTTCCAAGTATTTCTTCTTTTACCAAAGTGTTCCTGTTCCTTTTTATTTACATTATCATTTGTACGACGAATGCTTCCTTATCTTGAGTTAGTGTATATACAACTTATTTATCAACACACACACACACACACACTGCAGCGCTATTTGTCTTATTTAAAACCATTTGTACGAGTTTCCTGACTTCCATTTATACACCTCGATCATATCGCCCCTCACTCTACGTCTCTCCAGGGAGTACAAATTTATGTGCTTTAATCTGTCTCTGTATTCAAGGTTCGTAATACCCTGGATTATTAGTCTTGTCATTTTCCTCTGAATTAATTCTAGGGATTCTGTATCCATTCTGTAGTACGGTGACCAGAACTGAACTGCTTATTCCAAGTGAGGTACTTTGTTACCCCTCTTTCCTACTTATCATTACTCCTAAATCTTTCACACGCACACACAACAGTTGTAACTTGTAAACAACAACTCTAGCTCTGCTATTTGAGTATAAATTCAAACATATCCTGAGAAAAACTGCATAAACATATGAATTATTAAAGAAAAAAGAAAAAACACCATATGTAACATAAATAGGCCTTCGAAAAGGCCGATAGTAGACCCCCTGGCGGTGGCATGACGAACTACGTACCACCGTCTAGCGCCGCCGGGACCAGGTCGAGGCTGGGCCCAGCCAGTTGCTCACTTGAACTGATCACTCGGGTGGGTGACTTAAACACAAGACACTTACGATTATGGCATTGATCCCTGCACTGCCCTTAACTGGGTGGTGATGTTGGGAGCTGTCATCTCGACCTTAACTGTGACATCCCGGCTATGACATCCCGACAATGACATCCCGAAGATGACATTGATCCCTGCACTGCCCTTAACTGGGTGGTGATGTTGGGAGCTGTCATCTCGACCTTAACTGTGACATCCCGGCTATGACATCCCGACAATGACATCCCGAAGATGACATTGATCCCTGCACTGCCCTTAACTGGGTGGTGATGTTGGGAGCTGTCATCTCGACCTTAACTGTGACATCCCGGCTATGACATCCCGACAATGACATCCCGAAGATGACATTGATCCCTGCACTGCCCTTAACTGGGTGGTGATGTTGGGAGCTGTCATCTCGACCTTAACTGTGACATCCCGGCTATGACATCCCGACAATGACATCCCGAAGATGACATTGATCCCTGCACTGCCCTTAACTGGGTGGTGATGTTGGGAGCTGTCATCTCGACCTTAACTGTGACATCCCGGCTATGACATCCCGACAATGACATCCCGAAGATGACATTGATCCCTGCACTGCCCTTAACTGGGTGGTGATGTTGGGAGCTGTCATCTCGACCTTAACTGTGACATCCCGGCTATGACATCCCGACAATGACATCCCGAAGATGACATTGATCCCTGCACTGCCCTTAACTGGGTGGTGATGTTGGGAGCTGTCATCTCGACCTTAACTGTGACATCCCGGCTATGACATCCCGACAATGACATCCCGAAGATGACATTGATCCCTGCACTGCCCTTAACTGGGTGGTGATGTTGGGAGCTGTCATCTCGACCTTAACTGTGACATCCCGGCTATGACATCCCGACAATGACATCCCGAAGATGACATTGATCCCTGCACTGCCCTTAACTGGGTGGTGATGTTGGGAGCTGTCATCTCGACCTTAACTGTGACATCCCGGCTATGACATCCCGACAATGACATCCCGAAGATGACATTGATCCCTGCACTGCCCTTAACTGGGTGGTGATGTTGGGAGCTGTCATCTCGACCTTAACTGTGACATCCCGGCTATGACATCCCGACAATGACATCCCGAAGATGACATTGATCCCTGCACTGCCCTTAACTGGGTGGTGATGTTGGGAGCTGTCATCTCGACCTTAACTGTGACATCCCGGCTATGACATCCCGACAATGACATCCCGAAGATGACATTGATCCCTGCACTGCCCTTAACTGGGTGGTGATGTTGGGAGCTGTCATCTCGACCTTAACTGTGACATCCCGGCTATGACATCCCGACAATGACATCCCGAAGATGACATTGATCCCTGCACTGCCCTTAACTGGGTGGTGATGTTGGGAGCTGTCATCTCGACCTTAACTGTGACATCCCGGCTATGACATCCCGACAATGACATCCCGAAGATGACATTGATCCCTGCACTGCCCTTAACTGGGTGGTGATGTTGGGAGCTGTCATCTCGACCTTAACTGTGACATCCCGGCTATGACATCCCGACAATGACATCCCGAAGATGACATTGATCCCTGCACTGCCCTTAACTGGGTGGTGATGTTGGGAGCTGTCATCTCGACCTTAACTGTGACATCCCGGCTATGACATCCCGACAATGACATCCCGAAGATGACATTGATCCCTGCACTGCCCTTAACTGGGTGGTGATGTTGGGAGCTGTCATCTCGACCTAACTGTGACATCCCGCTATGACATCCCGACAATGACATCCCGAAGATGACATTGATCCCTGCACTGCCCTTAACTGGGTGGTGATGTTGGGTGCTGTCATCTCGGGGAAAAAAAAAAAAAAAAACACCCATCCCCCCCCCCCCCCCCCATCCTCACCCATCCTGGGAGGTGGTGAATGGTACCATCCACCAGTTGCCAACGGAAGGTATCAGGACCCACCGACTGGGAAGGGCGTGGAATCCCCCCCATCCCCTCCCCCTCCCCCATCCCCCTCCCCCATCCTCGCCCATCCTGGGAGGTGGTGAATGGTACCATCCGTCAGGCGCAGACGGAAGGTATCAGGACCCACCGACTGGGAAGGGCGTGGAATCCCCCCCCCCCCCCATCCCCCTCCCCCATCCTCGCCCATCCTGGGAGGTGGTGAATGGTACCATCCGTCAGGCGCAGACGGAAGGTATCAGGACCCACCGACTGGGAAGGGCGTGGAATCCCCCCCCCCCCCCCCCATCCCCCTCCCCATCCTCGCCCATCCTGGGAGGTGGTGAATGGTACCATCCGTCATGCGCAGACGGAAGGTATCAGGACCCACCGACTGGGAAGGGCGTGGAATCCCCCCCCCCCATCCCCCTCCCCCATCCTCGCCCATCCTGGGAGGTGGTGAATGGTACCATCCGTCAGGCGCAGACGGAAGGTATCAGGACCCACCGACTGGGAAGGGCGTGGAATCCCCCCCCCCCCCATCCCCCCCCCATCCCCCTCCCCCATCCTCGCCCATCCTGTGAGGTGGTGAATGGTACCATCCGTCAGGCGCAGACGGAAGGTATCAGGACCCACCGACTGGGAAGGGCGTGGAATCCCCCCCCCATCCCCCCCATCCCCCTCCCCATCCTCGCCCATCCTGGGAGGTGGTGAATGGTACCATCCGTCAGGCGCAGACGGAAGGTATCAGGACCCACCGACTGGGAAGGGCGTGGAATCCCCCCCATCCCCCCATCCCCCCCATCCCCCTCCCCCATCCTCGCCCATCCTGGGAGGTGGTGAATGGTACCATCCGTCAGGCGCAGACGGAAGGTATCAGGACCCACCGACTGGGAAGGGCGTGGAATCCCCCCCCCCCATCCCCCCATCCCTCCCCCATCCTCGCCCATCCTGGGAGGTGGTGAATGGTACCATCCGTCAGGCGCAGACGGAAGGTATCAGGACCCACCGACTGGGAAGGGCGTGGAATCCCCCCCATCCCCCCATCCCCCTATCCCTTCCCCATCCTCGCCCATCCTGGGAGGTGGTGAATGGTACCATCCGTCAGGCGCAGACGGAAGGTATCAGGACCCACCGACTGGGAAGGGCGTGGAATCCCCCCACCCCCCCCATCCCCCCATCCCCCTCCCCCATCCTCGCCCATCCTGGGAGGTGGTGAATGGTACCATCCGTCAGGCGCAGACGGAAGGTATCAGGACCCACCGACTGGGAAGGGCGTGGAATCCCCCCCATCCCCCCCCCATCCCCCTCCCCCATCCTCGCCCATCCTGGGAGGTGGTGAATGGTACCATCCGTCAGGCGCCGACGGAAGGTATCAGGACCCACCGACTGGGAAGGGCGTGGAATCCCCCCCATCCCCCCATCCCCCCATCCCCCCCATCCTCGCCCATCCTGGGAGGTGGTGAATGGTACCATCCGTCAGGCGCCGACGGAAGGTATCAGGACCCACCGACTGGGAAGGGCGTGGAATCCCCCCCATCCCCCCATCCCCCCCCCATCCCCCTCCCCCATCCTCGCCCATCCTGGGAGGTGGTGAATGGTACCATCCGTCAGGCGCAGACGGAAGGTATCAGGACCCACCGACTGGGAAGGGCGTGGAATCCCCCCCCCCCCATCCCCCCATCCCCCTCCCCCATCCTCGCCCATCCTGGGAGGTGGTGAATGGTACCATCCGTCAGGCGCAGACGGAAGGTATCACGACCCACCGACTGGGAAGGGCGTGGAATCCCCCCCCATCCCCCCCCCATCCCCCTCCCCCATCCTCGCCCATCCTGGGAGGTGGTGAATGGTACCATCCGTCAGGCGCCGACGGAAGGTATCAGGACCCACCGACTGGGAAGGGCGTGGAATCCCCCCCCATCCCCCCATCCCCCCATCCCCTCCCCCATCCTCGCCCATCCTGGGAGGTGGTGAATGGTACCATCCGTCAGGCGCAGACGGAAGGTATCAGGACCCACCGACTGGGAAGGGCGTGGAATCCCCCCCCCCCCATCCCCCCATCCCCCTCCCCCATCCTCGCCCATCCTGGGAGGTGGTGAATGGTACCATCCGTCAGGCGCAGACGGAAGGTATCAGGACCCACCGACTGGGAAGGGCGTGGAATCCCCCCCCCCCCCATCCCCCCCATCCCCCTCCCCCATCCTCGCCCATCCTGGGAGGTGGTGAATGGTACCATCCGTCAGGCGCAGACGGAAGGTATCACGACCCACCGACTGGGAAGGGCGTGGAATCCCCCCCCATCCCCCATCCCTCCCCCGCCCCCATCCCCCATCCTCGCCCATCCTGTGAGGTGGTGAATGGTACCATCCGTCAGGCGCAGACGGAAGGTATCAGGACCCACCGACTGGGAAGGGCGTGGAATCCCCCCCCCATCCCCCATCATCCCCCATCCCCCATCCCCCCATCCCCCATCCTCGCCCATCCTGGGAGGTGGTGAATGGTACCATCCGTCAGGCGCAGACGGAAGGTATCAGGACCCACCGACTGGGAAGGGCGTGGAATCCCCCCCCCCCCCCCCATCCCCCTCCCCCATCCTCGCCCATCCTGGGAGGTGGTGAATGGTACCATCCGTCAGGCGCCGACGGAAGGTATCAGGACCCACCGACTGGGAAGGGCGTGGAATCACCCCCATCCCCCCCATCCCCCTCCCCTATCCTCGCCCATCCTGGGAGGTGGTGAATGGTACCATCCGTCAGGCGCAGACGGAAGGTATCAGGACCCACCGACTGGGAAGGGCGTGGAATCCCCCCCCCCCATCCCCCATCCCCCCATCCCCCTCCCCCATCCTCGCCCATCCTGGGAGGTGGTGAATGGTACCATCCGTCAGGCGCCGACGGAAGGTATCAGGACCCACCGACTGGGAAGGGCGTGGAATCACCCCCATCCCCCCCCATCCCCCTCCCCTATCCTCGCCCATCCTGGGAGGTGGTGAATGGTACCATCCGTCAGGCGCAGACGGAAGGTATCAGGAACCACCGACTGGGAAGGGCGTGGAATCCCCCCCCCCCCATCCCCCCCATCCCCCTCCCCTATCCTCGCCCATCCTGGGAGGTGGTGAATGGTACCATCCGTCAGGCGCAGACGGAAGGTATCACGACCCACCGACTGGGAAGGGCGTGGGTTCCCCCCCCCCCCATCCCCACCATCCCTCCCCCTCCCCTATCCCCCATCCTCGCCCATCCTGTGAGGTGGTGAATGGTACCATCCGTCAGGCGCAGACGGAAGGTATCAGGAACCACCGACTGGGAAGGGCGTGGAGTCCCCCCCCCCCCCCATCCCCACCATCCCTTCATTCTTTCCTTCAATTTCTCCTTTCCCTTTTTCCTCACTCCTTCATCTTCCTTCCTTCCCTTCCCTTTCCTTCCTTTCCTTTTCACCCACCTCCTCTCACCCACTTCCTCCTCCCTCTCACCCCTTCCTCTCTCTCTCACTCCTTCCTCTCCCTCTCACCCCTTACTCTCCCTCTCACCTCTTACTCTCCCTCTCACCCCTTCCTCTCCTTCTCTCCCACCTCCTCTCACCCCTTCCTCTCCCTCTCACCCACCTCCTCTCCCTCTCACCCCCCTGACAGCTGCACGCCGCTCGGGATTAAACGACTTGTCAGAACCTGGCGTTGCCGAATGATAGACTGATAGATGTGATGGATAGCCAGCCAGCCAGACAGACAGACAGACACACAAACAAACACACACACACACACACACACACACACACACAACAAAACACACACACACACACACACACATCTACTTCACATTGGGTGGATCAGTGTGAAATTTTAGGCAGTGTTGGAAGCTGCTGTAGAAGGCCGTCTTGTTGAAGGGACTGTTAGAGAAATACCCTCCTACTGGATAACATCAAGGAGTATTTACCATCTGTAGGAGTCGTCTTTATACTTGTTGAGTTTAATGAGGAGTGAGGGAAGGGGTTGAGGGGTAAGTTCCTCCTCGTTTCTCCTGTTGGTGGTCTCTCTCGTCTGTGTGTCTTCAGCTCCCCCCTTCGCCCGGAGTCCACGCGTGTTGTGCCTCCCGCCGGGTAATTGACTTATCGAGTCGGCGTCGTGAGGAATTGTGGTGTTATTATGATTACTATCATTGCCCGGTGACCTCGTATCACCGGGGCGCGAGGGTGGGTGGGGGGGAGGGGAGGTAGAGTGCGTGGCAGCAGAGAACGAAAATGGTTGGAATTTGAGTGTGTATGTGTGTGTGTTGAAGTAAGAGTCATGTATAGTAGTGTGTGTGCTGGAGTGAGAGGGTAAGAACGTGTGTGGTGGACTGAATGTTGTGAAAAAAGTGTGTTGTAGTGAGAGGCAAGTGTGGTAGAGTGTGTGTTGCTGTAAGAGGGAGATGTGACAAAGTCTGTGTTGGAGTGAGAAGGATGTATAGTAGAGTGTGTGTTGAAATGAGATGGAAGTGTGTGTGTGTGTGTGTGTGTTAGAGTGCGAGGTGGTTGTAGTGGTTGAGAAAGGATCATTTAAGTGTGTTTGAATGGTAAGGTTATCTACCGAAGTGAATAAATATAACATTGTTCAGTACAAGAACGACATATAATGAGTTAATTAAAGTGTCTCCCTCTAAGTGTATAATGGTGAACATTTATAAGAGGAGAAAATGACTATAAATAACTTTAGGATTATAACTATGATTATAAACTATAAGAAGAAATTATAATGAACTTGACAGCACAATATGACTTTGGCTATTAAACGAGTTTCGGGTTACATATTGGAGAATAATTTGTATATCCGAATAGTAAACAACGGGCAAGAAGTTTTTAAAGCATTAGTATGGTTAAGGTGTAGAATGTAAATGTACACAGTGTGGGTATAGCACGTAGGTGTGTATGTAAAGATAAAGCATATAAAGATAAAACTGTATTTAAACATATATTCGTGTTGGCAGATTATATGTCTCTGTTTGTTTTAGAGTACTGTAGGTATTTTTTATCTAACGCCTCCCATCAACATCAGTTCACGTTATCACAAGGTGTAATTTCACGCTTCATATGTTCAATAAGTTGGAAGAATACCAGCAACCCACCTGTCTTGTTCTCTCGCAACACGACTCCTCTTGACCAGTCCAGATGTTCTTTTGTCCGCACGATATGTAAATGATCCGCATAAAAGTGACCAAATTGGAGTCGTGTATGGAGAACAGCTGGACGACGGACCACCACCACCACCATCAATGTTTCACGTGACATCTACTCTTAGGCTCCGCGGTGGTTCTTTGTGTGTCAATGTGATGCTTGGTGAGGCTTCTTTTATGAATATTGTGGAGCATTAGTGACGATTCAGAATTATTTATGTACTGTATGTTGGGGGTTTGATGAAGTTTGTTTATATCCATATAACTTGTCAAAATTACCTTAATAATAATGTACTATAGGACGTAACAATAATGTATGTTTATTTCAGTCGTATAATACACTAAATACAGAATAAACATCAAACTTAATAATGTTTTATGTTGGGTTTACAGTACATCTCTTATGGCCACAAAACACTAAAGTATATATGACTTATTCTTTAAATTAACTTTTATTACAAGTCCTGTCGAAAATGGCCAATAACAATAATAGGTTAAAGTTACTCGCCAAGATGTTCGTAACTGAAAGAACTTCATGATAGTTAATGATTCTATTCTCAGGGTCCTCAGTTCCTGTATCAGTGAACCAAACCTATTATCAATCGTGTTCTTCCATTTACTGTTTGTCATGGTTCCTCAAACACCCTTCCACACGGCACCATCACCAAACACCACAATTTCATGCTTGTCTCTGTCTTTCTCATCAGCTCACAATTTCAGTTTATTTGTGACACGAAGGAGGCTGTAGAGAGAGAGAGAGAGAGAGAGAGAGAGAGAGAGAGAGAGACTTTGAACCTAAAATGTCGAAGTGGTGTAGAAAATTAAATTTAATCTATCATAAGTTTACGTCATTCATTATTGTGTATGAAAATTAATGGACAAACGAGTGAGAGATATAGTGTCCTTCTGTGGCACACACACACACACACACACACACACACATGTATATAACTTGGTAAATGTTATATGTAAATTTACCGAACTGTCTTATTGAAATATATAAACAACACCTTCATGCTAAAGACATTCACTTGTGTGCTTATTGATACAGGTACAGATGATAAACATATTTAATTACAGGTATATTGGTTGATGAATAAATAAACAGATAAAACCAAATAGATTTATAGAAAAGTAGGTCAGTAAAATAGATAAAAGACACAAATAGATGGATAGATTGACTACTAGGATGAGAAATTGATACTTATATATATGTAGATAAGGAGATATAAACCTTATCATGAATTTGCAATAAACTAATAAATTATGACATGATAATAGCATTTTGTATGTATGTATGTATGTATGTATGTATGTATCTGCCTGCCTGTCTGTCTGTCTGTAATAATAATAATAATAATAATAATAATAATAATAATAATTAACGGTTTATTGAAAGAGCATGGCAGCCGGAAGGCTGAAAATATACAGTTACATAATTGGGGAATGGGTCTCTTGATTGACAAATAACATACAAGTAACATACAGTAAGTGATACAAATATGATGTATAATAACTAGGTGGGGAGAAGCTCAAACTACAGGGCATTTCTACATAGTAACAGTGCAAAAAGTAAGATTGACTGGGAGTGAATACACTGGTTGATTACAAGTTATTGATAATTTTTACAATGGTTGGGACTGGACTGTTCTTATAGCGATCAGTCCGTGCTCGTATGGGCTGGATGCAGTTGTGGTGTCGAACAGCAATTCTCAGACGAGGGATCTCGGGTGGTAGTTACCGTCTGTCTGTCTCAGAAGAAAATATGCAGAATAACACACACACAAACAAAGAGAACGAAGATAAAAAATATTACGTCAATTTAAATGAATTACAAGTAGAGAACATTAAGAAAACCATAATAAAGTTAATGCTTCACAAGCACAGGGAATAAACAGTGTTACATGTACTTTAAGTCAGATCAAGTACAGAGCATTAAGTAGAACATATGTAGTAAGTAATGACTATAATATCACATGTTCTTTAATGCATTACAAACAAGTACAAAACAACAACAACAGATGTAACTTAAAATAAAAAAACCAAGCAATGAGTATTATGTGAAATGTGCTTTAATGCATAACGAGTACAGGGCATTAGAGTCCAGACTTATGAGCTGCTGTGTTAAGAAAACTTTCACTTGCCTTTGTAATGCCCGACGTATATCTGCTTGTGTCTTGCAGTTGAGGTTCACCGCCACGACATATCATTCTCATTTTTCACATCTTGAATATTACGAAGAAATACGTGATTATTGTCTTTTATTACACACACATACTGATTTGATTTAGCCTTTTTTCTTATGAATTTTGCCTCAATCTTCTTTTTCTCTTATTTTTTACCTTTTTTTTCATATGGGTAATTCTCTCTCTCTCTCTCTCTCTCTCTCTCTCCCTCTCTCTCCTTGTCGTTTTTGTGTTCCTTCCTCTTCCTGTCTTTTCGTCTGCTTTGTTTCTTTATTCCGTGTTTTTCTTCCTCTTTCTGTTCCTCTAATCGTTTCACTAATAGTTTTTATTTACTAATCCTCTTTTTTCCCTCTTTACTATACCCGCCGCAGGTTCCTCCCTTCATCTCTCTCTCTCTCTTTCCCCCAACGCAAACCCCTTCCATGCTTCCAACCCCTCTCACCGCATCCCCCTCTCTCCTACCCTTCCCACTACACTCCCTCCCTTCCACACCTCCCATTCCTCAGCACCCCCTCAGAACCCCTCCCTCCCCCTCCCATCCCGCAGCACCCCTCCTTTCCTCCCCCCTAAGCACCCCTCCCTCCCTCCCATCCCCCAGCATCCCTCCCTCCCATCCCCCAGCACACCTCCCTCCCTCCCACCCCCCAGCATCCCTCCCTCCCATCCCCCAGCACCCCTCCTCTCCCATCCCGCAGCACCCCTCCTTTCCTCCACCCTAAGCATCCCTCCCTCCCATCCCCCAGCACACCTCCCTCCCTCCCATCCCCCAGCACACCTCCCTCCCTCCCATCCCCCAGCACACCTCCCTCCCTCCCACCCCCCCAGCACCCCTCCTCTCCCATCTCCCAGCACCCCTCCCTCCCATCCCCCAGCACCCCTCCTCTCCCATCCCCCAGCACCCCTCCTCTCCCATCCCCCAGCACCCCTCCTCTCCCATCCCCCAGCACCCCTCCTCTCCCACCCCCCAGCACCCCTCCCTCCCATCCCCCCAGCACCCCTCCCTCCCACCCCCCAGCACCCCTCCCTCCCATCCCCCCAGCACCCCTCCCTCCCACCCCCCAGCACCCCTCCCTCCCACCCCCCAGCACCCCTCCCTCCCATCCCCCAGCACCCCTCCCTCCCACCCCCAGCACCCCTCCCTCCCACCCCCCAGCACCCCTCCCTCCCATCCCCCAGCACCCCTCCCTCCCACCCCCCAGCACCCCTCCCTCCCACCCCCCAGCACCCCTCCCTCCCTCCCACCCCCCAGCACCCCTCCCTCCCATCCCCCAGCACCCTCCTCCCTCCCACCCCCCAGCACCCCTCCCTCCCATCCCCCAGCACCCCTCCCTCCCACCCCCCCATCATCCCTCCCTCCCATCCCCCAGCACCCCTCCCTCCCACCCCCCAGCACCCCTCCCTCCCATCCCCCAGCACCCCTCCCTCCCATCCCCCCAGCACCCCTCCCTCCCATCCCCCCAGCACCCCTCCCTCCCATCCCCCAGCACCCCTCCCTCCCATCCCCCAGCACCCCTCCCTCCCACCCCCCAGCACCCCTCCTCTCCCATCCCCCAGCACCCCTCCCTCCCACCCCCCAGCACCCCTCCTCTCCCATCCCCCAGCACCCCTCCCTCCCATCCCCCAGCACCCCTCCCTCCCATCCCCCAGCACCCCTCCTCTCCCATCCCCCAGCACCCCTCCCTCCCACCCCCCAGCACCCCTCCCTCCCATCCCCCCAGCACCCCTCCCTCCCACCCCCCAGCCCCCCTCCCTCCCATCCCCCAGCACCCCTCCCTCCCACCCCCCAGCACCCCTCCCTCCCACCCCCCAGCACCCCTCCCTCCCATCCCCCAGCACCCCTCCCTCCCATCCCCCAGCACCCCTCCTCTCCCACCCCCCAGCACCCCTCCCTCCCATCCCCCAGCACCCCTCCTCTCCCATCCCCCAGCACACCTCCCTCCCTCCCTCTTCGTCTTATCTAGGCAGATAGTGTACAATTTTCGTCTTAAACAATGACAGTGGTCCGGGGAGTGATGACAACAATCATTTATAGACTTGTTTGTGAATTGATTCTAACTGGCGGTTGGGTGGAGACGGGTGTGGGATGTTGGCTAACAGGGGAATGTAATACAGGTACGGGGGTTCGATTCTGGAGTTTTGACTTCTGTTTAGGAGAAGGCCAGAAAGTCCAGCTAAATGATCGTGTGATAATGTTTTGTGACTGTCCGTCTGTCCGTCCGTCTGTTCGTCCTTCCGTCTGTTTGTCTCTGGTCTTAAGCTTGATGAAAGACTTTCCTAATACTAATACCCAACAATTTATTCTCGTATACCAACACACATTCATTATTACATATCATCTTAATTCCTTCCTTAAGAGTCACTCCTCAACCTCCTCATTAAGTACACCACACTTGTCATACTGGAAAAAAAAGTTACGTACGACCACTAACGACCCCCTTACTACTACTATATACACTGCTTACTAATTCCCTGCGTCTCTCTCCCCCTCCTTCTCCTTCACCCTGCCCTCCTTCTCTCTCCCCCCTTCCCGCCTCCCCTTCTCCCCCCCCCCCGTGTTCTTCCTTTCCATTCCCTCCTACCCCTTGCTCTCTCTTCCCCACCTTTCCTTCCTCCTCCCCCTGTCCTCTTCCTCCCTTTTCTCTCCCCCTTCCCTCCTTACCTCTTAGACCTTCTCGCCTCCTCCTATCCACCTGCCTTATTATTCCTTCCCTCCTCCTCTAACCCTGCCCCCTTCATCCCTCCTTCCCTCCTCTTACTCCCTCTGCCTTCTTCCCCCCTCCTCTCCCCTCTTCCTCCCCTTCTTTTCTCTCCTCCCCCTCCTGCCCTTCCCCTACCATGTCCTCTTCCTCCCCCCTGCCCAGCTGACCTCCCGAGCCACACAACAACGGGGGGTCTGACCATGTACGCTGTGCTTTCGTTCTGTCACCCAGAATACGAATGGCCATCTTACACGTCATCGCGAGTTGGTCCTCTTGTTTAATTTATCTTCCTTCCCGATTGTTCAAAATTCTACCGTCGGTTTTAAAAAGATTTCTCTTGTGATGTAAGCAAGTTGTAAAGGCTTATATGTGAACTACAACTACTACTACTACTACTACTTTTTCAATGTGGCGCCCAGCCTCCTCCAATAGGCACATCTTTGCTACCATTTTATTACCTTACTATTAAATATTCTAATACAAAAGTAGCGACTCTAGCTGAGTTACAGTAGTTAAGCCGCAGATCTATGCGTCATTCAGTGACTTTTGCCTCATAGTCAACATATGCGACCATTGTCGGCCTTGGGGCCGAAGATTTCGTTCCTCCGAGGTAAAGCAAAGCAGACCTAAGCAGAGAGGACAGTCGACATCTCAATCAGGTTGCAGCGTAACTTCTGGGCTGCTGCTTCTGTTCGGATGACACCTTAGCCAGCCTTGATGATGATGCATCTTTGCTTTATCTTCCTTTAGTTTATCCAGACACTTCTCTCTCTCATCTCTTTTTTTTTAGACTGGTGTAATTACCAACTTTGTTATGCGCTTAATGACCTTAGTTGTTGAATCACAGTAGTAATCATTGATTCAATCGTATCTTCATCTTGAACCACACACCAACACAAGGATCCGAAACATGAAATCCGAAATATCCATCCAGGGATTCAAAGTATGGAGCCAGAAATCCGAAACACGAACCCAAAGATCCGAAATAGGAACCAGGGACTCGAAGCGTCAACTCAGATATCCGAAGCATGAACCCGAAGATCCGAAACATTATTCATACGCAAATTGGTTTAAGTCGTATCAGGTGAGTCGTTGTCTCAGCCACGCTTGTAAACAAAAGCAATTAGCAGTCTGACAGGTGACAGGTGAAAGCACAGATCATCTGACGTCTATGTGAGGAACTGGTGCTGTCAGCGATGGTGCGGTCAGGCAGGGTCTCATGTTGTCAGTGATGGTGGTGGTGGCAGTGTGGTCAGCAGGGTCTCATGTTGTCAGTGATGGTGGTGGTGGCAGTGCGGTCAGGCAGGGTCTCATGTTGTCAGTGATGGTGGTGGTGGCAGTGTGGTCAGCAGGGTCTCATGTTGTCAGTGCGGTCAGCAGGGTCTCATGTTGTCAGTGATGGTGGTGGTAGCAGTGTGATCAGCAGGGTCTCATGTTGTCAGTGCGGTCAGCAGGGTCTCATGTTGTCAGTGATGATGGTGGTGGCAGTGTGGTCAGCAGGGTCTCATGTTGTCAGTGATGGTGGTGGTGGCAGTGTGGTCAGCAGGGTCTCATGTTGTCAGTGATGGTGGTGGTGGCAGTGTGGTCAGCAGGGTCTCATGTTGTCAGTGCGGTCAGCAGGGTCTCATGTTGTCAGTGATGGTGGTGGTGGCAGTGTGGTCAGCAGGGTCTCATGTTGTCAGCGATGGTGGTGGTGGTGGCAGTGTGGTCAGCAGGGTCTCATGTTGTCAGTGATGGTGGTGGTGGCAGTGTGATCAGCAGGGTCTCATGTTGTCAGTGCGGTCAGCAGGGTCTCATGTTGTCAGTGATGATGGTGGTGGCAGTGTGGTCAGCAGGGTCTCATGTTGTCAGTGATGGTGGTGGTGGCAGTGTGGTCAGCAGGGTCTCATGTTGTCAGTGATGGTGGCAGTGTGGTCAGCAGGGTCTCATGTTTTCAGTGATGGTGGTGGTGGCAGTGCGGTCAGGCTGGGTCTCATGTTGTCAGTGATGGTGGTGGTGGCAGTGCGGTCAGCAGGGTCTCATGTTGTCAGTGATGGTGGTGGTGGCAGTGTGGTCAGCAGGGTCTCATGTTGTCAGTGATGGTGGTGGTGGCAGTGTGGTCAGCAGGGTTTCATGTTGTCAGTGATGGTGGTGGTGGCAGTGTGGTCAGCAGGGTCTCATGTTGTCAGTGATGGTGGTGGTGGCAGTGTGGTCAGCAGGGTCTCATGTTGTCAGTGATGGTGGTGGTGGCAGTGCGGTCAGGCAGGGTCTCATGTTGTCAGTGATGGTGGTGGTGGCAGTGTGGTCAGCAGGGTCTCATGTTGTCAGTGATGGTGGTGGTGGCAGTGTGGTCAGCAGGGTCTCATGTTGTCAGTGATGGTGGTGGTGGCAGTGTGGTCAGGCAGGGTCTCATGTTGTCAGTGATGGTGGTGGTGGCAGTGTGGTCAGCAGGGTCTCATGTTGTCAATGATGGTGGTGGTGGCAGTGTGGTCAGCAGGGTCTCATGTTGTCAGTGATGGTGGTGGTGGCAGTGTGGTCAGCAGGGTCTCATGTTGTCAGTGATGGTGGTGGTGGCAGTGTGGTCAGCAGGGTCTCATGTTGTCAGTGATGGTGGTGGTGGCAGTGCGGTCAGGCAGGGTCTCATGTTGTCAGTGATGGTGGTGGTGGCAGTGTGGTCAGCAGGGTCTCATGTTGTCAGTGATGGTGGTGGTGGCAGTGTGGTCAGCAGGGTCTCATGTTGTCAGTGATGGTGGTGGTGGCAGTGTGGTCAGGCAGGGTCTCATGTTGTCAGTGATGGTGGTGGTGGCAGTGTTGTCAGCAGGGTCTCATGTTGTCAGTGATGGTGGTGGTGGCAGTGTGGTCAGCAGGGTCTCATGTTGTCAGTGATGGTGGTGGTGGCAGTGTGGTCAACAGGGTCTCATGTTGTCAGTGATGGTGGTGGTGGCAGTGTGGTCAGCAGGGTTTCATGTTGTCAGTGATGGTGGTGGTGGCAGTGTGGTCAGCAGGGTCTCATGTTGTCAGTGATGGTGGTGGTGGCAGTGTGGTCAGCAGGGTCTCATGTTGTCAGTGATGGTGGTGGTGGCAGTGCGGTCAGCAGGGTCTCATGTTGTCAGTGATGGTGGTGGTGGCAGTGCGGTCAGGCAGGGTCTCATGTTGTCAGTGATGGTGGTGGTGGCAGTGTGGTCAGCAGGGTCTCATGTTGTCAGTGATGGTGGTGGTGGCAGTGTGGTCAGCAGGGTCTCATGTTGTCAGTGATGGTGGTGGTGGCAGTGTGGTCAGCAGGGTCTCATGTTGTCAGTGATGGTGGTGGTGGCAGTGTGGTCAGCAGGGTCTCATGTTGTCAGTGATGGTGGTGGTGGCAGTGTGGTCAGCAGGGTCTCATGTTGTCAGTGATGGTGGTGGTGGCAGTGTGGTCAACAGGGTCTCATGTTGTCAGTGATGGTGGTGGTGGCAGTGCGGTCAGGCAGGGTCTCATGTTGTCAGTGATGGTGGTGGTGGCAG
This sequence comes from Homarus gammarus, assembly GCA_958450375.1. Taxonomy (NCBI): domain Eukaryota; kingdom Metazoa; phylum Arthropoda; class Malacostraca; order Decapoda; family Nephropidae; genus Homarus; species Homarus gammarus. The sequence continues at coordinate 68,869 of CAUDMG010004114.1, forward strand.
TGTGGTCAGGCAGGGTCTCATGTTGTCAGTGATGGTGGTGGTGGCAGTCTTCTCTTTTACTCCTGATCCTCCTCCCTTTCCATTCACTCTTCCTATTTTCAATGCTTCAAGATTTGGGCTTCTCCAACGTCCTTAAGATCATCACCCCGACACAGAGAGGCTGAGAGCTGGAGCCACCACTGTACGCTGGCACTAAGGCTGGTGGCTGGTCAAGGTCTTCATAAACGAGTCTTGCATGATTTATATCTGCTGTGCTGTCCACTCATTTTCTTGTGTATATAAAGAATTAAATATTGTCGAAAGATTTTTTTTATTTTTTTAAAGGAAATATGCTGACGTAGAGACGATAGATTTTTAGTGATTATTACAAATACAATATGCATTAATAAGTAGTGTAGTACAATACATATATACAATAATGTTGGATAATCTGTAACCATAAATCAATAATACAGAATACATTATATGAGACATTACTAAAATACGTAAGATAAGATTTTTTTTAACAAGATCTATAATACTTATATTACTTAAGTACACATACAATATATCAATGACCGTCTTACATTTTTTTAAGGGATCCTGTAAAAAGTTTCGAATGTTTTTTGTTTTGTTTTTTTAAGTCTTCTGTAACCACACAAAACAAATGTCAAGAGCATTGTCCATGTCAGTATGTGGGTCAAGGTCTGCCACATACACTCACACACACTTCAGGAGAGACAGAAGAAGGAGATTCACCAGTCACAAGAGCTCGCCTGCTGCTGTTGTTACGTTGTCTTTCTCTCCTTTAAAAACTGACTAAGCTCTTGAAGCACGTACACTGAAGTCAACTGACACAGTAGACAACAGCCATTAAACAGAGAGAGAGAGAGAGAGAGAGAGAGAGAGACCTCACTTACGTAACACACACTCAAACTCTCACCACTATATAATTATTTACAAATACACCTCAACAACAACAACACAAAAAATAATATAAAAGTTGGTGTATATGATGACACTGTTAGTCTTTATTGACAACCATTATTGGGTTATAAAAGTGAGAGTCAATTTGTCAGGTATGAGTGAGGAGGAAGGAGGACGAGGGAGAAGGAGGAGTGGGGCGGAAGAGGGGGGGAGGATGAGGTGGGGGAGGAGGGAAGCGAAAGACAGGGGAAGGGGGGAGGAGGAAGAGGTGGAGAGGAAGGAGGAGGGGGAGGAGAAGGAAGAAGAGGAGGTGGGGGAGGAGGCGGGGAAGGAGGAGGAACACATCAGGAATAATTATATAAGTTTGTTAGTGACGAGTCGATGGTGTTATGGCACAAGAGATCGAAACCTGCCAATAGAGGTTCGAATCCCCAAAATGTCTAGATGTAAATATAGATAAAACGAAGGAAATTTTGAGAAAAGTGAAAAAGTATAATTTACTTTTTGAAAGCTTATGCGAAATAATCTTGAGTATTATGGAGACATTCCCTGTATAACGTGATAACATTCTCAAGTATAACGTGATAACATTCTCAAGTATAACGTGATAACATTCTCAAGTATAACATGATAACATTCTCAAGTATAACGTGATAACATTCTCAAGTATAACGTGATAACATTCTCAAGTATAACGTGATAACATTCTCAAGTATAACATGATAACATTCTCAAGTATAACGTGATAACATTCTCAAGTATAACGTGATAACATTCTCAAGTATAACGTGATAACATTCTCAAGTATAACGTGATAACATTCTCAAGTATAACGTGATAACATTCTCAAGTATAACGTGATACATCCAGTATAACATTCTCAAGTATAACGTGATAACATTCTCAAGTATAACGTGATAACATTCTCAAGTATAACATGATAACATTCTCAAGTATAACGTGATAACATTCTCAAGTATAACATGAATACACTCACTAGTATAACATACATACCCCGGTGTTACGTTCCACCTCGTGACATTATTATAACTGTGCTAAGAAATAGGACAATTACATTAAGATTACACTTCGTACCAACCATCACAACAACCCCTCAAGACTTTGTTATGAGACAGGTGCGACGAGATACCAATTATCGCATAAAACACGTAATTAAGGTGACCTGAACCGGTGAGCCGTCAGGGAGTCAGCTGGTGGTTTAAGGAGAATATTAATGTACATGTGTGTGTGTGTGTGTCTGCTGGGGGACACTTCGTACCAGGGACATAGACACACAGGGAAACGAACACAAGATAGAGATAGGAGCAGATGGATTAAAATAGCCATTTCTTGATATAAGTTCTTACAGGACAGAGGTGTAACGTCTGTCTCTGGAGAATTTTTCCTATGTGTTAGAAATACCTCAGGAGATGGTAAGGTCATTAATTTTTGTTAGTTAATTGTCATTTGATATAATGAATAAGCAATTATACTTGATATACATATATGTGAAGTATATAGATGAAGCATAAAGTAATTTATATGAGAGTTTTTGATGAACTAAATAATTCTTTGTTAATATTAATATGCTATTGTGTGATTATTGTTTTAAAGATTTTACTGATTATACAGTAAGTAACTAGATATAATTTACTTAACAGTGAATATATGAAAATATAATAGATTGAACACACCACAACACCTGTAATATGATAATCAACACATTTAAACTCACTATAAACGAGGAAACATATAAATACGTAAATTAGTAAATAAAATAAGGTTGTTTACATCACTACCACACATAACACACACACACACATATATATATATATATATATATATATATATATATATATATATATATATATATATATATATATATATATATATATATATATATTTCATGTAAATCCACAATGAAAACGTGGATAAGATAAATCTTGATAAAATCACACGGGAAAATGGAAACAACGGAGCACCTTAGCTTTCGTCTTTATTCTAGACATCTTCAGAGGCAACTGGATTACATGGACAGAGAGAGGCTTAAATATACAAGGTGACCTAAAAAACATGAGGTCAGGTCATCCACTAATCCCCACACCAACACACACGTAGAGGAGCTAGTCACGTCACCCCCCTTCTCTTAAGCTCGATATATGAGACAACGGAGGGTTGGAATATATTATACAGCAATTATTATAGACGTTGAGTTATAGGTAGGGGAAGAAAAAGGTGGTTGAGAAGAGGAAAGAAAGAAAAAAAAGTCGATGTAAAGTTAATAGTAAATAAAACAGTAAGAGTTATGCAGAGAGAGAGAGAGAGAGAGAGAGAATAAGAGAGAGAGACAAAAAGAGAGAGAGAGACAAGGACAGAGAGAGAAAGAGAGAGCGAGAGAGAGAGAAATCAAGAGATTGAGAGAGAGAGAGAGAGAGAGAGAGAAACGATTAAGAAAGGTAACACAGACAGAATTGGAGAGATGGTTGGAGGGTGAAGCCTTAATAATGGGGCGTCTTTAACCAGGTCTTACCGTGATCATAGGTAAACCAACATGAAATCGTACACACAAAAGCTTTTATCGCCTGTCTTAACATTCATGTATCTACTTAACTACACTATTATTTGGCCTCTCTTACCATCTACTACCAATACTTATCTCCAGTTGACGCGTAAATAGGAGTAAATCTTTTCTTAACTACTAAAGCCAAATTATCGGTTCTGTGGCTGTATGTAAATTAGACAATGAATTTACAGACGGGTGGGTTTAACTCCACTATCTCTTGGTCTCTCTTATTGGTAATAGTGATTTAATTTCATGCTTATCAAAGTTCATATTCGGATTTATTGACCGGGCAATTTGGACGAAGGAGATGTATGAACGTCAGGAGGATGTTAGGAACGTCAGCGGGGTGTTAGGAACGTCGGCGGGGTGTGAGGAACGTCAGCGGGATGTCAGGAATGTCAGTGGAGTATCAGGAACGCCATTGGAGTGTCAGGATTGTTAACTGGATATCAGGAACGCCAGCAGGATATCGGGAACGTCAGCAGGGTGTCAGGGACGTCAGCGGGGATATCAAGAACGTCAGCAGAATATCAGAAACGTCATCGGAGTGTCAGGAACGTCAGCGGGGTGTCAGGCACGTCAGCAGGGTGTCAGGAAAGTCAGTTGGGTGTCAGGATAAATGATCTAAATAACAGTGCCAGCTAGTCTTCCTCTCTCCCTAGTGCCAACCGCGTGTACAGGGGTGCCAGTATTCCCCTCCCCTTCCCTCCCCTCCCCTCCCCTCCCCTCCCTTCCCCTCCCTTCCCCTCCCCTCCCCCAGTTGACAGTATTACCAACATCTGACTCAGGACGTCCTTGTAACAGTAGTACCAACCTAAACTGTTATAATGGTACCAACATTAACCCACAGTCTAGTGTTAGAGTGAGGCGAATTTTCCTCGCTCGAAACACTAGTACCAATACGCATGTTCCAAAGCCCAGTGATGCCAAACGCTATAGACTTCACTTGACTCTTAGATGCAGTGATACCTCCCCCCCCCCCTCCAGAATGTGTGTAGATTTGGCGAAAATATTCTAATAGGATGATAAAGACCTACATTTATATATACTCTTATGTTCATCACTTAGATAATATGCTGTTATTACTATTGTTATTATCTTTATTACCATTGTTATTACTATTGTTTTTATTATGAGATAGAATAATAAAAGAGGTACAGATAATCTTCACCATTCAGATTGATGACGTAGAGGAGTTAACAATAACTGTGTCAGAATTAGTAGGGCGGGGTGCAACAACGGCATCCTGACCAACACTTATCTCACCTTCAGTAGGGCGGGGTGCAACAACGGCATCCTGACCAACACTTATCTCACCTTCAGTAGGGCGGGGTGCAACAACGGCATCCTGACCAACACTTATCTCACCTTCAGTAGGGCGGGGTGCAACAACGGCATCCTGACCAACACTTATCTCACCTTCAGTAGGGCGCAGTGCAACACGGCTCTGCCACTTCTCACCTTCAGTAGGGCGGGGTGCAACAACGGCATCCTGACCAACACTTATCTCACCTTCAGTAGGGCGGGGTGCAACAACGGCATCCTGACCAACACTTATCTCACCTTCAGTAGGGCGGGGTGCAACAACGGCATCCTGACCAACACTTATCTCACCTTCAGTAGGGCGGGGTGCAACAACGGCATCCTGACCAACACTTATCTCACCTTCATATCTGGAAAAAGGTTACACACACACACACACACGCACCTCGACGCTTCACGGGCATAGAAACAAAAGATAGTGGTAAAGAAAATCGTTCAAGGGAATCGGAGTTAGTTGAGCCTAATGAATAATCCATTAGAAAATATCCTTACCTGGCGTTACCTGTAGATGGAAGAGCCTACAACATGTTCTCTTTGTTTTGGGGAGTAAATTAAACGTCTTAAATCCCTTTCTGTACTATTTAAACTCCTTCTATAATCCCCAGATTAAGGTACACGATACAGAATACCTAAATAGTAATCCCGCGGGGGCCGTCAACACCACTCACATGCCACTTGGAAGGAAATCGACGTAAAAGCGGACAGGTTTTTGTGTTGACTTGATAAAATATGTAGCTGTAAAGTTTACCATTGATATCTTATGGTGGTGGGGAGTAGGAGTGGGAAAGGAGAGGCACGGGAGAGAGGGATAGGAAACGGGGACAGGGGGAGGAGAGGGGAGGGTGGAAGGTGAGGGGGAGAAGATGTTGATATATCCAAGTTGTATCATTTTATCTTCGATTCTTAATTAAGGTGGAACAATATAAAGGTTACTCGTATCAAGACGTAAAGATGAGTCACTGTGCTTTCTGATTGATTTTGCCGCTTGCAGCGGCTACTTTATTGTGCACCCCACACTCATCCTGTGAGCGGTAGCGCAAAAGGATTACAGAGTAGGGTTTACAAAGGGTCATAATAATTAACCCCGTTGTCAGGATATTATGGCACTGAATGTTACACAGTATTTCATTTACATTATTTGTTTAGTTCTATACATAAAGGGTAACTTATTCACAAATGCGTGAGAACAGGCGTGTGAGGCAGTATGTCTGGCCTCACACTTTGTCATTCACATTTACGTGGGAGGTATTCAAGCACATTGCGTATTTGGTTCTGTACATGAGAATTGATATAGTTACTAAGTGCAAAAAAGTGGATACAATCTTAATATGTCGGCTATCTTGCCATTAGAGATGAAGTGTTGTGCCATTTCACACACAGTGTGCTTGGACCTGTCCCTAAAAGGTTCTATCTTCACACAGTCGAGGACGTAGTGTTCAAGTGTGTGGCCATATGTATGGCCACACACTTTACATTTAGTTTTGTTTACATCTGCTTGAGGAACATACTGCCAAAGGTACTTATATCCTAACCTTAATCTAGCGGTTACAACATCTTGTAATCTAGTGATCTTGTTACTTGCTCCATATACATGTTTCACTTGATACATCTCATCATGGTAACCTATGGATCGACTAGTGCCTGTTTGCACTTGTCTACTTGCGTCAAACTCATCAATAAGTTCTTTCCTAATTACAGTTTTAAGGGTTCTTTTTGACAGACCCAAATTGTATTCAACGGTGTCTTTGTTAGACGCGAGTTTGGCGAGGGCATCAACTCTGTCATGTTTTATGAGGCCTATGTGAGAGGGGATCCACAACAGTTTGACCCTGACACCCCGGTCAACAAGGCACGCATATTTGTGTCTGGCTTCAGAGACAAGAGCGTGACAACCTGAGTCGAGGGTACCAAGGGCAAGTAGTGAGGATAGAGAGTCAGTGATGATGAGACTGTCAGTAACAGTGGTTTCAATGAATTTAATAGCTGTGAGTATGGCAACTAATTCAGTTTGTAGAGTGGATGCCCAGTTGTTAATTCTAACTCCTTTCTCAATTATATTACCGTCAGGTTGAGTCACAACAATAGCACTTCCAGCCCTCCCACAGGCGGTGTTTAGAGATCCATCAGTGTAGATGGTCTGTGTGATATTATCATCAGTCTGTAGAGTGTGTATGTGTTCAAGAGCTCTCAATTTGGCAGTGTGTTGGAGATAAATGCTTTGTATAATTAATTTTTTAGGCGGATACGTCGGTATTGTGATATCGAAGGGAACTGTCCGCCAGGGTGGCAGGAAGCGCTGTTGTGTCTCAACTTTGTACAGGTGGTCTAGTCCAAACATCTTCATATGTGTAGCTGTAGTTTGGATCCATTTAGACTCAGTAGTCCCATGGTTCATACATTCTAGCAATTTTAAGGAAACAATGTTATCAGGATCACCACGCAGAAGCCTCAGGGCTATCATGAGGTTGACTTCAATTATTCTATCTTTAACACTGGGTATACCTAGTTCTTTCCTCATATTAAGTACTTTAGTGCTCATGGGACATCCTAGGATAATTCTGAGGGCTTTATTTTGCATTTTCTCGAGCTTGTCAACGCCTTTCCCGTCACGAATGACCAGGGCTGGTGCGTGGTAATCTATCAGAGATCTTATATAGCCTAGGTACATTGTTTTAACAATTCTAATATTAGCACCATAGTGCGGGCTGTACCCCGCTACACTTCTAAGAGGTCTCAGTCTGTCAGTACATTGGCGGGTTAGCTGTTGTATGGCAGGTAGGGTACAAGGGACGGAAACACCAAGATATTTAAAAGAAGAAACATAGTCAATAGTGTTGTTACCTATCTTGAACTTGGCGGGGCCGCGTTTGCGGTTACCAGCTTGTTTGTTGAACACCTTAGTTTTGTCAGTGGAGATAATAAGACCGAGGTTCTCACAGGCTGCGTATACATGGTTCAGGGTGGTTTGCATTTCACGATGAGTTTTAGTATGTATAAGAATATCATCAGCATAGCTGATTGAGATATTGCTGGGGTTGTCTGGTATTAAATTTAATAATGCATTCATAAGAACATTGAACAAAGTGGGGCTAAGTACTCCACCTTGAGGGGTACCAAGTTGCATATCTTTAACTTCACTTTTGTAACCCTGAAACAGTGCAGCAGCCCTTCTGTTGGTTAGGTAACCACTTATCCAGTGTAACAGCCTACCTCCTATATCCATTTTGGCTAGTTCGTACAATATCAGTTGCCTATTGGCAATATCAAATGCAGCTTTTAGGTCAAGAAATGTGGTGTATCTGTGCCTTTCATCACCATGCACAGTTAGGAATGTGGTGATGCAATTATGTACACCTTTACCATGGGTGAAGCCATTTATGTTAGGAGACATGTGTTCTCTGATTCTATATAAGAGTCTGCCAAGAACCATCCTCTCAAAGGTTTTACACAGGCAGCTGGTTAGTGATATGGGACGAAAGGCATCAGGCTGTCCTGGTTTCGGTATTGGTACAACAATACTGCTGGTCCATGATGTGGGTAGTTGGCCCTCGGCATGACTCATATTGTACAATATCAACAATGGATTGCCTGGCACGCGCCTTAGTAGTCTAATGATGTTGTAGGTGACTCCGTCCTCTCCAGGGGAAGTAGACCTACCCCTGGCGAGGGCGGCGTCAAGCTCCCACTCAGTATATGGAACATCACACTCATCGTGCTGTTTGCCCAGCATAAAGCTAATAAGATTACTTCTCTCTACAGACTTCGCATCAAGGAGTCCCCGAGTCCTAGCTGGTAACATGTCATAGCTCGACACATGAGCCCACTTTGTTATTAGCTCATTCGACTTTTGCAGAGGGTTTGGATGGGAGACGTGTCTACTGCTTTTACCTCTGATTGTGTTTATGTCTTTCCAGGCTTTGCTGAGGGATGTGTGTTGGTTCAGGCTGTTGACATATGTCTCCCATGCATTTTGTCTGAGTTCGTTTACACGTTCCCTGACAGCAGCAAAGGAAGCTTGATACAATTGTAACATTTGAGGTGTTCTAATTTGTTTGTAGCCCTTACCCAACCTCCTGACCCTCGCCATGAGTTTTTTTTCAGCTCATGGTCATTATAGCACTGCTGTTGCCTGTTCCCATTATGCTGACCACGTTTTCTCCTTTTTTTGGTGGAGTCATTGTTGGTGAAGTATGTATAAGGCCTATCTATCAGATCGTCATGGAAACTTTGGTAGTTGTCACGTTAGTAGTCCTTGTACCAGTCATGGATGAAGTCTATGAACTGGCTTTCATGTTATTGCTTGACTGTGATTCTACGTCTGTTGAGTTTACCACCAGTGGGGGTGTCATTGGCTACATGTATACTAGCTTGGATTGGGCTGTGGTCAGACATAAGATCAGTGACAACATCAGAGCTATGAGTTGTGTATGATAGATTAAAACCAATACACTAGTCTAGACCCCCGCCATAGATGTGTGTTGGTTCATTATTACCTATAATTTGAACATCTTCATATGCGCTTAGAAGTGAGATAAGTTTGCTACCATTGGTGTTAGTGGAGGAGTCACCTAATTTCTTGTGTCTAGTATTCAGGTCACCCATTAGGACAGTGGGCTCAGTGTGTAAAAAGTCTGGGAGATCTGTGTATTGAAGCTGATCTGAGGGAGCATAGGCGTTTAGCACGTTGAGTGTGGAGTTGCCCAGGTGGATAGTGATCCCATGGTACTGAAGGTTGGTAGTCTTTTTGGATACAAGAGGTACATGCGAGAGTGACTTCTTAACATACATCAAACATGTGTGAGTAGAACTAGGATCATAATACACATAATTGGGCAGACTGGGTGGGGGCTTACCATTAGGTGTGAGACACTCCTGCAGACACGCAATATCGATGTCCTCAGTCACAACTTTGTGGTGTAGGTCAGGGTATCGTTTTCTAAGGGATGAGATGTTCCAACTCATCACCTTCACCGCTCTGTATCTTTGTCTGGTATTAACACTGGCCATTATGAAATGTATTTGGAAAGAAGCAAAAGGCACTGTATGATACTGTGCTTTTCTATGCTGCCTGTCCCTTCGGCAGGCAGTAGGCCATTTAACCTTTTAGAAACATTTCTGGAGCATGTGCGGCTCAACAATTGTTGTATTTCAGTGGCAGACAACAAAACACTTTGGTTACACACGACATCACCACCATTTTCTCTTTGTGTTTGTTCATCTTCACTGACCATGTCCACAGAGGCATCAATAGAACTGTTACCAGTATCACTATTTTCCTCGGCGTAGACAATAGTTCCTGGTGGGTCTTGAGTTTCCACATCTGGTACTGACATCTGAATGTCTTCAGTTTGACTGTAATCTTTCCATAGCTGCTGCACTGTGTTGGTGGTGTTCTTTTTCTGTAGTGTATCACAGAGGCTCTTTAACATATCAGTTTGAGCTGTAAATGGAGCTTTGAGTTCTTTAATTTCATTTTTCAAATCATTGATCTCTTCACGGGGTGTGTTGACAGCTACCTGTTGTGTCGGTACGTCTGTGTTGTCCCATACTGATCTTTCGATGACTGCTGGTGATGATCCTGGAGCTTTGGTGGGTGGGTGGGCCAGGGGTTGGCCGTAGGGAGTACCCTAGCAGCATTAGTGTTTCTTGAGACCTGCCTGGGTGGCGGGTCTGGGCGCTCAAGGGGCGTAGGAACTCTAGGACAGTCATGGTGCCATACAGGAACTCCATATGTTTTGCAGTTAATACACTTGTGTTGAACGACACCCCCTTGAGCAACTGTATCTCTGCAAGCCTTGTTGCATATTGTGTTGAGCAGAGACCACACCACGGCTTAGTCGAGGGGCATAACCGGGCCACATGGCCCCGGTGTTGACAATTGCAACACCTACGGGTAGGGGGCTGATAGAGAGTTACCTTCAGAGTCCGATAGGCACCACGGACTCGAATGGTCTTGGGTGGGTCTTCCGAGCCAACCCAGTCTGCAATGACTGCATTCTTGCCCCTGAGTCGCTTCGTCCTTCTGATGTAGGGATGGGCTTCTAGTAGTGTAGGGGTCTGGTACTGGTCGAGCCCGATGATTAAGATGGTTTTCTTGCTCGATGGTTGGGATGATTGTTCCATGGTTATTCCCCTTATGCTATTGGTGAGGAGATCCTGTATGACTGCTGGGTTGTTTCTAATCAGAACATGATCTTGTGTACCGACTCTGAACTGAAACTCAGCCTCTGGGTGTTTGTCTTCCGCATCGTTCAGCCAGAGATACTTGTCTTCAGGTGATGTACCTCCAGGGAAGTTTAATCTTCCTCTCATGGGGGGTTGTGGCTGTAGTTGATGGTCTCTAAGTCTTTCTGCCTTTTCGGCCTTCCGCTTGTTCCTGGACTGAACTAGTTGAAAGCCATCCTCTCCGTTGGTGTCAAGGTCAACACCATAGTCGCCTGGCTCACTCAGTGCATCAGGAGAGTTAAAGCGAGTAGCTGGGTCGCCAGTCAACTCAGACATGGAGGAGTTACAGGACTCGACCTATATGCCTACGTCAGAGGGCCGAGGACTGCTTGGCACTCCAAGGAAGCCAGCGGCGGTTGGGAGGCGTAACCCTCTTACAGGACAAGGGAAACTGGCATCTACAGCGTATCAGCGGTGTGAGGGGAGGCCATGAGCGGGCCTCCCGCGGAGGGAGTGTGGTGTCAGTGGGACCAAGGTAGCAGGAGTTTTCTCAGTTTATAAACACTTTTATTACACTACACTTGTTCTTAATAGCATCTCTGTTTTTCTGGTTAGATACAGTATCAAAGTCAATTTTAGTTTCAAAAGAACTATCCAGCCTGGGACACTATGAGGGGGGGGGGGGGTTGTTTACACGAGCCCTCACCACATGGCCGAGCGTGACCACAAGGGTATAGGCCTTGCCTTGCGGGCACCTACACACGCCACAGTGCTCAACCCACGTTAGTTCACTTGTTATACAGGCAACATATTTGCAGTTGTTGACCTATCGGTTAAGGTAATCCTCCAAGTGATAGTGTTAGGAAGAACACCTAATATTCAGTACCACCCTGTGAGAATCCTGCTCCTCAAATCAGGTGAGGGCGGAGGAGGAACAAGTTAAGGGAGGAAGGAGGCACTTAATCCTCCAACTAGCACTTACTACTGGAGTTAATTTATATATAAGTTTCCACCTTTATGACAGTCAACATTTACTCTGCCTACTGTATCTCTTAACTAAATAAACATTATTATTTTTAATGAAATTAGCAAATTATTTTTCTGAGTCTCATTTGAGAAACATGCAACGTGAAGCCAATTGTCTCTAGACTGGTGGTAAATACGTCTTGTATTATTTATTCTCTATCACATCAACTACTGACTGTACAGTGATGTTGGTTGGTTGTATTGGGAACATCTCCTCCGCTCTAAGTTCAGCCTCACGTATATAATCCAGACCTTGTAATGGTTTATTCCTCCACTGCCAGTACACACACGTGGAGCAAAATACCTGTAAGATAATCCAAGAAACACTCAGGAAATGTTATACCTCCACAAGGGCCGCTGATAAGCATGTGTACGCAATATGTAATATATATACAAGGTCCAACTTTTATTAAAGTGTCACCACCTGGTGGTCAGACACGACTGGTATCCTCTGTTGTCTCGGAGGCGGTGAGTTCAAGGCTGTTCCAGCGGTTTGGTGTTCTTAGGACACAGAGGTCTGTGTTACACCCCCTGGACTCACCCTTGACCTCACCGTCACAGAGGTCTGTGTTACACCCCCTGGACTCACCCTTGACCTCACCGTCTCTGAGAGGACGTAGGGCATTTGTCCTGGATGGTGTGTTGGGTTGGTGTTTTTTTTGTTTTTTTTTACAAAAGTGTAATTTCACGCCGCTTGGTGCTGTGTACTGTAGAACAACACTCAACAGAATTCGAGAATCGTAGGAAAACGTCGCCAGGATGATGATTGTGAAGGTGGCGGTATAAACCACTAGAATCTGACTCTTAACCTTTTTACTACCACGCCCCCTCTAGGAATTGGTCCTTACCTCCACGCCCCCCTTGCATCTATGAATAAAATTCCTTCCCAGATTTTAAAGAAAAATGAAAAATATTGTGTATTTAGTCTTTTTATTGAGGATAAATTAGTGAGATACTTGACACTGCTTCTTAGTTACTAGATCTTGACTGCGTGGTTGAATGCCAGAGAGTGCACATCGTAAATCCCCTTCATCGTTCAGCCTGTTTCTGTACTTGGTCTTGACAGCAACGAGCGTGGAATATGCAGCTTCACAAAGATACGTGGATCAAAACATAGTTAGAATCCGAAAAGCCTGATGTGAGATCAGAGGGTAAACAGGAAGGTACTTGACCCAGAACGTCTCAAGATCCAGTTCTTTGAAGTATTCCTTAGCTGTGGAGTTGAACTTCAACTCAAGAAACTCCTCTTGCACTTCATCCGAAACATCAGCTACTTCACATTGAAATGGGTTCCTGATGAATTTCCAGGCTTCACGCTTCTCATCTATCTCTGGGAAGTATCTGATGAATTCTGTTTTCAAGTCAGTTAGATGAGTGATTATTTGTTTATTTAACTCAGAATCAAGGTTAGCGTGAATGAGAGCAGAATCCAAGTTGCTAAAACTGGCTGTATTTCCCTGGTGAATTCGACACTTCCAGAGGTCGAGTTTGGCCATGAAGGTTCGAATGGTGTCGTGGTGCATGATGATGTTGATGTTTGCCCCTTGTAGTTTAAGGTTGAGAGCATTCAACGCTTCCAAGATGTCCACCAGGTAAGCTAGAGATAGCTGAAAGCCTTCACACTGGAACTTGTCATGGAGATCTGCCTTCTGCTTCGAACCAAGAAATATTGCTACTTCTTCTCGCAGTTCATAAAGCCGTCCAAGCATGTTCCCCTTTGATAGCCATCGTTCGTTCGTGTGAAAAAGCAAGGTTTCATGTTCAGATTCCATATCCTTACACAGCAGTTTGAAGAGACGACTGTTTAAGGCTCCAGCTTTGATAAAGTTGACTACCTTGATAGCCACGTTCAGGACATCCCGAAAGAAGTTTGATACATCATGAAAAATAGCTGCTGTTGTACAACTTTCCATGGGGTGACAGAACAGCATTTCCTCTTTTACACTGTTGCCTGACACGAAACGAGCATACATCAGTAGCTGAGATACTTTTGCATTTTTCATAAACTTCTCAATATTAGCCCACGCTCTTGTTTAGAGATTAAAAACTATAATTATAATTAGAGAAATTCCTACCAATATTTCAACACTCCTGAATTTGTCTTATTTCTGCAACATGTCAAATTTAACCAGTATGGTTTAATTCGTATTATTAATCTCTCTGGGAAATTTTTTTTTATTTGGGAAATAGGACGAGAGCACACACAGCAGTGGAAAAGAATTACGAGGGAAATGGTTTTAGGGTCGTAGTATACCTGGTGGCAACACTCGTGTCCTCTTGGTGTCTGTTGTGGTTGAGTGGAACAAGTTAATCTTTATTTGATGATCCTGGATTTACACCACACAAAGGATTTCCATTCACAGTACTCGCTCAGAGAGAGAGAGAGAGAAGAATTATGAATATAAATGACGGTTTGAGAAGGAATTATAATCAAAAGGTACTCATTATTAATTTTATGTTGTATAAAATAAGGTAGAGTCTCGTTCAAACACTGCTGGCAGCTCAAGGCCGTTTGTATACTAAACTACGTAGTAAATGTTATGAATGAATGTATAAGTGACCGCTGCTTAATTAATGGTTGGGCTTTGTTGTTTCGTATTATATTATACCTTTCTGCTGGTATATACTGTTAATTTGCTTTTAAAGTGGATAGAGTAATGGGCCAATCTATATGAATTCATGTATAGATAATTAAACATAAGTAAAAATCGGTAAGTATGTTAAAACATCATACATCTGTGTGCAGGCTGTTTATGAGGTTGTCTGTTTATCATTAATTCATACTATCAGTAAGTCCCCAAGTTACGTACATAATGGGGACCAAAAGGTTGTACGTAACTCGAAATGTACGTAACTCGAAAATCCCCCAACCCTATAATGTTATCTGGTGGTAATTAATACAACTTATCAAATGCAAACATATTTTATTTAACATAAATGCGGCATAAGTAGCCGCGCGGTGAACTATGTAAACACACTCGCGGCAACACTCGTGACGCAGTCAGCCGTCGCAGTCGTCACTATCATCCATATCACGCGGCACTGGATCAGGTGTAGATGATGTTGATGGCATTGGATCAGGTGTAGATGATGTTGATGCCACTGGATCAGGTGTAGATGATGTTGATGGCTCTGGATCAGGTGTAGATGATGTTGATGGCACTGGATCAGGTGTAGATGATGTTGGCAATACGGCTGCTGGTTTGAAGAATTTGTGGATGGATGTTTGGGTTGTTATCTTCTTTTTTTCTTCATAAATTATGTGATAGCATAATCGTAGATTGCATTGGCACTGCAGATTTCACATGTTCCTTGATCTTTTCTTTGCCCTTATCAATTGTATTAACAGTTGACCGACTCAGGTTAAATTTGCGGGCAACATTGGTCAACTTTTCACCACTGTCAAGCAGTTTTATTATGTCCATTTTTACCTCTAGTGAGATTGCTTGACGTTTCGTAGCACTCCCACTGGCTTCACCACTCTTACGCTTTACACCAGTCATTGCACACAGAGTAAAGTGTACAAAATAGGGCAGAAATTCACAGGAGAAGTATGCACAATGACCACACGTGTTCGCACAATGACCACACGTGTTGCTTTGGTGCGTCTAGCGTGTCGTCTGCATGGTCAGTGATAGTGGCGGCGCGGTGCGGCTGGCACGCAAACTATACGCTCGCCCGCCAAATTTAAAAATTGCTCGCCCTTTTAAGACAATATTTTTGCAATTAAAGACTTCAGAAACGATGTACGTATCGGCCGTTTGTACGTAAGTCGGATGTACGTAACTCGGGGACGAACTGTCAGTAATATAATCTTCAAACGTTTAATCCCATTCAGGTAATTAATGGTCCCGGCGGTGCTGCAGGCCGCCGCCACGGGTCTACTGTCGGATTTTCTGAAGGTTCTTTTATGTTACATTTGTTGGTTTTGTTGTTTTTCGTTAATAATTCATTTATTTACGTAGTTTTTCTCAGGATTTGTATGAATTTATACGCAAAAATTTTATCTTAACTTTCTGATGGTATGAAAAAACAAGTAATATAGGAGAGGTTAGGTTAGGTAAGATAAAGGTTAACATAGGAAAAATAAAGGTTAGGTTAGAAAACTTTTAATTAGGTGGAACACTTACGGTAGGAGAAGAGATGGGTCGGCATACGGGGATGGAGGCTGGTTCCGAGGCAGAGGGCAGATTACTGGCCCTCAGGTGAATCACCATTAATAGGTGAATCACCATCACTGTCACTTACAGTTGTCAGGGCTTCCCTGATAAATCCCTCAAAGTCATCTTCACTGCCACTATCACTGGCTTGGGCTGGCTGTGGTGGGTTGCGGGCGAAGAAATCTGTTATGCTTTGCTGACGGCTGGCGTTGATGTTGTCGTGATACACCTTGATGTACGGCTCCATAGCCTGCACCAGCCGGGTATGGAAGACTTCATAGCGGTCATCGTCATTGTCGTGGGAAAGGAAGGACTTCATTTTCTGTGCACACTCCATGGCACCCTTAATATCACTATGACTTAAACTGTGTTCTTCGGAGAATGACGCACCTTCTTCCTCCTCTTCACTGACGTGTTCTTCTTCCAACATCTCGTCGGCAGTCACTTCAGGATCTCTGATCATCTCCAGGATGTCGTCGTTGGTGGTCTCGGAGAAGCCTGGAACTGTAACAGTCTGCGCAGCTTCTCTGGCAAGGTCCACTGCTACTGCACAATTCTGAACCTCACCAGTCACAGATTGACTCCTCCTCTCACCTGGTATTCCATGCAACACATGTCTCCATGCGTGACGAATTGTAGCAATAGACAGCTGATCCCATGACTCCACCAAGAAGTCCACAGCTTTCTTGATGTTAAATACTGTCCAGAATTGTTTGAACAGTATTTTTTTGCTGTTCCAACTGTTGATCCTCATCTTCTTCGCTCTTGCTATCGGTGGTGGTGTCACTCAGGTTACGCAACTCTTCCCTGGTGTTGGTGTAGTCGTTCAGGAGCTGGAATTTTTTTGTTGAGAATGCAGCTTTTACATTGCAGATTAATTCCTGGTCCATGGGCTGGATTAATGACGTAGTGTTGGGAGGAAGGAAGACCACTTTTACGTTGGGGTGACGATCTAACAGTAGGGGCGAGTGTCCTGGTGCGTTGTCCAGCAGCAACAAAATATTGAATGGCACATTCTGTCGCTCACAGAATTTTTTTACATTGGAAACAAAACAGTCATCAAACTAGGAGAGGGACAGTGTAGAGAACATCCATGCCTTACGTGCGGTCAGCCAGTGGACATTTAGCTTGGTCATGTCCATGGTTTTGTAGGCGTGCGGCTTGCGTGCTGTGTGGATCACCGATAACTTGAGCTTACAGGTACCGGAGGCATTGGTGGTAAACAGGACGGTGATGCGTTCCTTCTGCATTTTCCGGCCCCGAATCCTGCTGGCATTCTTTACAACGAAGGACTTGGAAGGTAGCTTTTTCCAGAAAAGACCAGATTCGTCCATGTTAAACACCTGGTCGTCACTGTACTGTCCTTCCTCCATAATCTCACGTAAAAACGGAGGAAATTCCCGAGCCGCAGCACGATCAGCACTCGCTTCTTCACCACCAATGTTTATATTGGTGATCTTGTTCCGGATCTTAAACCTCTGTAACCACCCAGAGGAAGCATTAAAGGGTTTGGGCTCTGTAATTCCCATCTTTCGTGCCACTGCCATGTACAGTTCACGTGCGTAGTCCTTAACAGAGCGCGTGTCGACCGCCATGTTCCGTCGCGCCTGACGCACCAAGTACCTCACAAGTAATTTTTCTGTCTTGAGAAGCACCTGGTTGTGAAAATACTTGATCATAGAAGCACCTGTAGACTTTGTGATCTTCATGTGCTCCTTTATCTTGGCTGCATCCTTCTTTATAGTCCGGATCGTAGATTCGTTCACACCATGCTGGCGCGCCAAATCAACCTGCCTTGTTCCTTTCTCCAACTCTTGGATGATGGTATACTTCACCTCGTAGCTTAAGGAACGTCGTGTCTTCTTTGACTTAGTGCCGCTGGGTCCAGGTAAGGAAAGGCTTCTCTCTGGGGGTGGTGGTCCGGCGGAAGCCATTTTACGGAACAATGGATGCGCGTTTACACGGAGTGGCCTTGAGGGATGAAACTGCCGCGGCTAGGTCAAGCGTCGTCTTTCCTCCCTCCCTCCCTCCCCCGGGTGGACACGTCATAATACTTTAAGCCAATTACAGCTAGCAGCAGAGGGGGGTAGGGATGCATGGCCAATCACAGGTCTGATACGTCATATGACGTCAGTGATAACGCAACAAAGACACACACTGCGCAACCTTACTGCGCCGCTTGCCTAAGCGGAGGGAGGAGGCGAGGAGCACAGGCAGGCAGGCGGGCGGGTGTGGCGAATCTAAAAATAGCGTCGCGCCGGACACTCTCCACGTAATGGGGTTCACGTACCGCGTAATTTGAGCACGTGAGGTTCTGGCAAGGCACCGCGTTAACGTGGAAACGCGGAATGCGGGACTGCGTAAAGTGAGGGTTAACTGTATATAAATTTTAGTCATCCCTTATCTTTCTTACGACTTGAGCTCTAATAATGTCAAATATTTTTACTGCTGAACTTGGCTTTTTTTTTTTTTTTTTACCCAAATTCCGTAAGGGTGAAGTTTTTTAGCCATATCCCGAATTTTTGGTCATACAGCAATTACCAGATTCCGTATGCGTGAATTTCCATAACGTGAGTTTCTATAAGGCAGGGGATGCCTGTCCTGTACTTACTTACTTTGCCAACAAATCTTAGGATAAATTGGATCTCCTGAAAATTCACCTGCCCCAGGCTTATTTCACCTAAAGATTATCAGTAATAACCCCATCAGAAGGGGGGGGGAGGGTTAGGTTAGGTTAGGTTTGCATTAGGGTGGTCGGTTAGGTTTGGTTAGTGTTAGGTTTGTCGTGTATTGTATTAGAATGGTTAATCTTCAAGTAGAACAAGTTGGGGGAGGCAATCTTCAGGTGATCTGTTAAATCTGTGCATAACTGTATTTAGCAAATCAATGAACCCTTTTCCTGAGTGACATCGACTGACTGACTGAGAGAACTTTTTGCTCCAACTTAGCCCTTCCCCAGCACCCTTCCTCCACCCAGAGGTAGGATGTACAGTGTCCAGTAGACCTAAATAGCTGATAATAAATTTTTGGCTATCCAATTGTTAACTTAAACTTTGGAAATAGTGGAGACAATTTTTACATGGAATCGTTTGGAATTAATAGACTTTATTTTTTATAGTAATACTATGGAAGTAAATATTCTTAGTTTGTGTAGGTACTTTTATAGTCAACTTGATTTTTGTATGATATTATTTCAGGAGTAATGTGCATTCTTTCTTCTTCTTTTTTTACAAAAACTGATTATCAAATAAATACACTGTAGTGGTTGTAGCAAAGAAATCATTTTGTGAGATGGTATGTAATAAAGCCTGCCTGACACCTGAGATATATGACCTAAGACCTGGTAGTGAGGACAAAAGAGAACTATAGTGTTTTGGTCCTGTGTTAGTCATGGCCAATTCACAGCACCTTCAGGAGTCATATCAGGGGTTCAGACTGACACAATACTGATTTTAGAACCTTTTGTGTTGAAGTGTGAATAAGGAAGGTGTTCATGACGTTACAATTGGTCTTAAAATTAGTGACATGCTAACTGAATTTACTTTAAATACGTAGGTGGTGAGGAGATATGTATTTCCCCGGTCCACCTAAAAAATTTTACACGTTTAAGTTAAGGGATTCAGAATTAGCATGAAATTGATTTTTAGATTCATAAACTCACTATAAATGTCTTCTTTACTTACTCAAAATAATTTGGAACCCTTGATAATGACTTTCAGGAAACACGACTAACAAGTCCATGTTGTTTTCCAGGGGCTTGACGTGGTAAGAATGTGAATTTCATGCATGTTGTAAATTGTCTGGAGAAAGCCAAACCATTACTGTTGTTGACCAACACAAAAGAGTTGGCAATAAACCCTTCAATACAGGGAGTAGTAAAGTCCTGGGTGTGCCTTACTGTGAGAAGTGTTGCGAGCATGTTGTGGTGACCTGGTGTTGATCTGCCATAGGTCTTGCCATTGTCTCAGTAACATCCCTCTTATGGGCTAAAACTGATGAAATAATTCCAACAAACAATTAATAGCCAACTTATCCAGATGAAGACATTTGTGTGTTGCAGCATGGCAGCAATATATTGTTCAATTTCAAAATTTTTTGGTGTTATCTTAGGCACATATGAAGGTTTATTATCTGCCCACATTACTTACACTTTTCAGCTTTACAGCAGTGTCGCTGTGTACTAGGCGCCACCCTGAACCATCAGACTGTTGACCCAGTAGTTTAGTTCGGACTTATTCGTTAATGGTCGCTCAATATTTTTACACTTGATATGCTGTAGTCTCACGTTCAAGTATCAAGAACAATAGTGAGTATAAGTCATGGAAAGAAGCACAAAAGCCTTAATTTGTTGTTAACTTGTATCAATGGTGAAACTATGAAATATGACCCATTAATAGGAAGTTGCCACAACATAACCAACCTCTTACTTGAAGGTTAAGGCGAGGATGAATAATTTTCCTGATTATTTGATCATAGTTGTAGATTGTTCAATGTCTTAATGTTTAAGAACTTGTTCAATAATGGCTTATGAATAGTTGTAGGTTATCATGGCAGAGAGCAGCCAGTCCCCCCACGAGGGCTGGGGGCCTCCCTTGCCACACATGCTCATCTAGACAACAGCACCTCATTTTTCACTGAAGCTTCAAAGTTTATTTTTTCTGTAAACAACTTATTTTCAGTCTTCGATCATACCATCCAATGTTTATAGTTTATAGAACAATCATGTTAACATTTACTACAATATGTTGACAATACTGGGTCAGAATTCATGTTAATGTAACCCGGAGGGTACCGCGGAAAGTGAGAAACGCGTAAAGTGAATAACATAACATATGGGATTAATTGAAATGGAGTCCGGGTCGATCCCCAAACTCCACTTTTTGACGACACACAACTATGTTGTAGTAAAAATATTATCTTAACTTTATGATGGCATGCACACACAATTAATAATTAAGAGAAATATCAATAATATTAGGTTTTTTAACACTTACATTAGTAGAAAAGATGGCTGGGCACACGGGGATGGGCGGTTGGTTCCGAGGCAGAGGGCAGATTATTGGCCCTCACCTGTATCACTTGTATCAATTGTATCACTATCCACCACAGAGGCTTGCAGGGCCTCTTTGTCAAACCCCCCAAAGTTCATATAAGTCCATCCTCACTATAATTATCACTACCACTGACTTGGGCCGGCTGTAGTGGGTGGCAGGTGAAGAACTGGTAATGTTTTGATAACTGGGCGACCTTGTGCGCACCATTTTCGCGCCTCTTACACAACATGGCGGATGGCGGGAGGTTTGGATCCAAAAATGACGCGGCTTGCCAGCCGCTCTCCGCGTAATGGGGTTCACGACCGCGGAATGTGAGAATGTTAGGTTCTGGCAAGGCACCGCGTTAACGGTGAAACGCGGATTGCGGGACCGCGTAATATGAGGACCAACTGTACCAGTGTAGGTAGACACTCAGTATAATTTGGAACCCATTTTGAACATTATTTGTATGCTCTTTCTTATGTCTGCTAATTTGAAACCTTGCTTTATCTCCATTTATGAGAAACAATTTAATGTACAAAGCCTAAAGCTTTGAGAATCCTTGCCCTGGCTGGGTTTGGAAGATAAAGATTCTGTTATTATGGCTCCTTCACTAATGGAGTCAGGGAACATGTGCGCGTCAACTTGAGTGCTAGAGCCTTATCACTAAACTCCTGAAGTAAGATCACAAATATACGTAGAGGTGGATGTTCCCATATAAGCTTTGGGAATACAGAACTGGAATTGATACCATGGTGGGCTGCTCATAATAGTAATTTAGTTGTTATTACTTGTTTCCTGTAATGCACTTGTTGACCATATACTGTACATGTTGCTGTGTTGTAGTATATTTAGGATATGTATACTTTTTGAATAAGTGTTATGCACTATTTACTCATTCATGTAGATAAATCACATTACTGTTCTTGAGCGCTACGTATACATAACTTAGAAATTCAGATAAAGTTTATAGATGTACGGTACTGTACAGTATTTTCACTATATTTATCTTGTTTATTAGAGTTAGGTCCAGCTAAACATTGAAAATTTTGGGACCACAGGAAGATTAAGCATCTCAGCTTATTTCATCTGATGTTTAAACACTAACACTAACTTAACCTAACCTACTGTAGTAAAATATGCTGGGAAGACTAATCTTCAGTTATCTTCAATTGATACAAAATTTTTATATCCCAACAAGAAATAGTATCCTACTTTCATCTGATAATTGTTTCATTGGGTCATCTTATATTTATAATGTGGACCACACTCCTCAACCAATATAATACATATTGTAACCTCAGATTAATATCCCAATAAGGGTAAGAAGATGGACTCCTCACCTATGACACTGTTTGGCTACTTCAACGAGCGAGTGAGGGCCAACCTGCACTTGGTAGTGGCCATGTCCCCCATAGGCGACACCTTCAGGACCAGGCTCAGGATGTTCCCCTCCCTCATTAACTGCTGCACTATAGACTGGTAGGTCCTGGTGGGTCTACTGCTTCATGTGTTAGAAGATGTCCTCTCACTAGTGTGTTGCCAGGTGTCCCTCACTTGTGTATTGTCAGGTGTCCCTGGTAGCGTAGTGTGTAATGTTGTGGTAGTGTAGTGTATAATATTGTTGTGGTACAATAATGGTTTCTTCTTATAGGATTTTAGAAAGTTAATAAAAAAAAATTTACAGGTTTTTACTTTCAGTGCTATGTGAGAGCTCATTGATATTATCTATAGTGCTAATCCTTTTTATGCAGGGCTTTATAATAATAGTAATACAGTAACAATAAGATTAGTAAGAATTATAATGATAATGTACAGTAATACTGTCATAATAATGCTAATAATAATAATGATAATAATTTCATTAATAACAATACTGTAATAATAATTGGCAATGTGTTTCCAAAGAAAATTTTGCCTTCTTAAAGGGAAAATTTTTACCCCCCAAAATATAATACAGTACTACTATATGTATCAAGTAAATATGCACTAAAATAGTATAATAAATACCTGCTTCTCAAATAAAATTATAAATAGAAATAATACTGTAGTACAGTTACCAGCAAGAAACATAATGCTTGTCATGTAATTTCACATCAGATTAATTGCCTTCCTGTTTCTCTTAATGCCACTGCTGCCTCTAGCACTTAATGTCCTCTGGCCAAGCTTAGGAAAACAATGGAAACACATATACAAAAAACATA
The DNA here is from genome assembly GCA_958450375.1 of Homarus gammarus. Lineage (NCBI taxonomy): Eukaryota > Metazoa > Arthropoda > Malacostraca > Decapoda > Nephropidae > Homarus > Homarus gammarus. The sequence continues at coordinate 92,249 of CAUDMG010004114.1, forward strand.
CACAAAAAACACAAACAAGTGACAAGTTGCAGAATGAAATGTACAGTCCTCCAAAAAAAAGGTATTGTTAACCATGGGGTCGATGTGTTTCGAGGGCACGTCGCTACCTGGCATTTAATTGCAATTCTCAAAACCCCCTCCCACACCCTCCATCACACGCATTGCTACCATCATCGTCTTGCCTGGCGAATCAGGTGTAAATACGCACAATGAAAGCACCGCTAAAATTTTTGTTGTAATAGCTGAAATACTAAGTGCCACGAGGATTTTATATAGGGTATTTATACATCTTAGCACGGTGAGGAAATCGAGTGACTTTTATTTTGTTTCTCTCTCAGATATTGTGTTTGGGACAATTTTTTATACGTTCTGGTCAGTATGGCAACCACAGCTCGTTTTCTATTAGGAAGACAGTAGATCGTTAGTGACTAATATCCTCTGTTTTTGAGTTCCATAACTTCAAAACTCTGTAGAATGCAGTTCTGTTAAATGGCAAATGCCAGTATAATTCTGTAGAGTCACAAGATTATGACCTTTTCTTGTTCAAGTTTACTGCATGGTCTGATGATGCCCTGGAGATGGTGGCCACATCACTGCTGCAGGAAACTAAACTGGAGGCATCATTGTTGGCTCACTGTGTCACTGTCTGCAAGTATTTCCACCACAGCATTGATGACCTTGCCCACAGGTAGTTTCAAGGACATCCAAACCTTGCTTATGTTATCATTTTCAGTTTAACTACCAAGGGTCAAAGACTGCTTCGTGTGGATTTCATTTTAGCATTTATCCAGTTGTTTCTCAAGTAGGCAAACCTGAGCAATCTATAGACTGATGTCTGTCTTTTTATACTAGAAATTTGTTTTTAATTATGTAAATACAGTTTACCACAGTCAGAAAACTCTCTTCAATAAAACATCCATGTTTGATTGTTTGTGTTTTAACTTCTGACTGGCCAATGATGATCATGTAGAAAATAATAGTACTGCACAGGCATAGGACCACTTATCTGGCATGCTTGGGAGCTGGGAATGGAGGTGCTGGGCTTGGGCAAGTGTGATCGACGTGACCTCTGCATCTTGAGACGCGATTGGTACTAAGGCATTGTGGGTGGTAGCATGTGGGATGTTCGCATGTCACCACATGAGACAGGAGAGTTTATCCCATTATTCTGAGTTAGTTTAGTGCATTTTATATTCAAATAGGCCCACTAAATGTCAAAATTTCATATGAGGTGACCTGAAGCTCTATAGATGCACACCATATGACTTGACTTGAAGCCCAGGGGTTCAAGACATTAATTAACCCATGAGAACCTGGTGGGCTTCCAAGACCTCATTAAAACCATAAGACATACTGTACATGAGACGTTGGTAGCCCTCCAATACCTTAATTAACCAGACATACATGAGACCTTGATGAGTGCTCCTACAGGTTCTATGAGCAGCTGCGGCGGAGGTACTATGTGACATTGTGACACCCACCTCCTACCTGGAGCTCGTGTTGACCTTCAAGCAGCTCCTCCTTAAGAAGCGCTCAGAGATCCTCACACTACGGGACAGGTAAAGCTCAGGAAGCTCATCACCAGCTTTAGTAATGTTATACTGTACATCTATTGATGAATTTTAGTCTATGAGAATTACCCGACCCAACTTCGATTTTGTTTTTATTTTACTTGTGAAAATCAATAATATATTGCCCAAGTTATTTTAAATGTATGAATATGCATTCTTAGTGCCAAAAACATTAACCATTTCATCTCTGAAGGTATGTGACAGGTCTGGAGAAACTGAAAGAGGCCAAGCTGTTGATCACTGAACTGCAAGAAGAGCTAAAGCTGCTGCAGCCCCGCCTAGTGGAGACCTCTGCCAACACGGAGGCACTTATGATCAAGATCGAACAAGACACCATCCAAGTGGAGAGGAAACAAGAGGTGTGAAGCTGTTATCTTTCACTTGTCAAACTTACCTGTTAATACTATTAATAATTCTATAACAAAAAGATGTATCTCTAACTCTGTAATAGATGGTACAGTGTGTATGTTGAAGTGCAGAAATGTACTACAGATAATACTCAACCCCCAACCCAGGTGCCATAACTACACTACGTGTGTGAGTTTGGTTGTGTAGAAAATATGTCGAAGCGAGTTAATTGTTTTTAATGAAATTAGATAGATTGGTTGGTTTAGACAACTAACTTTAAATTAAGAGAAAATATATAAGAAATCAAGTTCAAAGAGCCCTTTATATTTCATGCACTAAAATACATAAAAAATTTATGTGGTTAATGATCATTCAATCTACCTAGCATATTTAACAGATGTGAAATATATTGTCTTTGACTGTGAACTGTAAGTGTGACCTTGACCTGCTTTCTCCAAAATTAGACTAGATTTCTCTTAATCAACAGCAACCTGTAGTCCCAAGTTTCATTAACTCTAATAAAGAGTTGTGTAGACAACAGACACATGGCTGTGACCATGGCTTTGAATATATTTACCCCAGCTTTCAATTACCTCTTCCTTTGCCTACACTCAACCCTTGACGATCATTTGGTGAAGAGGATAAAAGAAAAGGAAAAGTAACAGAGACGTGACCGATCGCCCAAGCACCTAACGAGCCAATCGGTGGTGAAGAGGATAAAAAAAAAGGACTGTTTCACTAGAGTTCACCAGTCTATTCTTTAGCTTTACTTGCCCAAATTTATTTATTTTCTCTGAGGTAAATAACATTTTAGCCTGCCAGGTTTCATCGAAGCTACCCTTCCCATTCTTTTATATATTTTGTTCATAGATACAAACACAAGTATAATTCCCCAAACCCAGAAGAACAAACATAAGTGAAACATGGAAGGTTGTTGAAGATACCACAATGAAACCAATGTTGTAGTCACAATTCAGTCAGTGTTTTGTGATCTTGATGTAAAATATTGTCATTGGCAAGGTTCTTGTTACTATCATGAACACCTTGCTAGTTATTGCTGTTTTTGTGTTCCCTTCTAATGTTAACCCTGCCTCTCTTGGTAAAAAAAAAAAGATGAAAGTGATAACATATCTCATTTCTTGGTTGTTGATAACAAATTTGTTCTCAGTTGGTGGCGGCAGACGAGGCGGTGGCCAATAAGAAGTTTGCCGATGCACAGGCCATAAAAGACGACTGTGAAAAGGAGCTCGCCAAGGCAGTACCAGCTCTCAATGCTGCCACAGACGCCCTCAACACCCTCAAACAAGATGACATACGCTTCGTCAAGGCCATGAAGAACCCTCCCTCAGGAGTCAAGCTGGTGAGTATAACCTACCAAATGATGACATTGGTTATGAAGAGTGCTCACCTTAACCTCCACTCTGACTCTACCTAAGTCTCCACTGTTGTTTTACCTAATCTTCCACTCTGACTCTACTTTCCCCAAACCTTCACTTTGCCTTAATATCCTCTAGCTGTTGACCTTAAGTCACTTTGTGCTCCTAACACACCCTGTGATCCTCACACCCTCCTAAAGATATATGAAAAGTTTTGTCCCTGTGTTGTTTTTTGTATTTCTAATCATTAGTGAAACTTTTTGAGAAATACTACATCAGTTGAGGCACTCTGCATTAGAAGGGGTGAAGCTCCAAATTCAAAAAGCTGAGAAAAACACGTTGAAAGTTTTCAAGGTTCAAACAACCATAACTTTTTTTTTAAGCTAGAGGGTTCTTTTTTTTTATCGTGCAGCTTAATCCCTCTCCTAGCGAACTGTGACAACTGGAAATTAGTACAGTGAATAGTTATTAATTTATTGCGAGTTGAATGAAAATAACCCGTGATGTAGAGTTGTTTGATCTTCAAACCAACAATAATCGCATTTTTCTGCAATTTTTTTTTATTAATATTTGTGGGTTAATACTGTAAAACAAGTTAATGATAGCCCAAAACAGCACTCGTTTTACCACCCCCCCCCCCCTCAAAATAATAATAAAAACTCATTTGCCTATTAGTATTTATCTTTCCGTCCCTATTATTAGCCAAAGATTTATAATATTGTTAAGTATAATAGTGTGTAATAATGAGGAAACACCACTACACTCACCCCCCCACACCACTACACTCACCCCCCCCAACCATGAACACCCCCCCCCCCCCCCAACGTAATTAACAGACGAATACAAAGGCTTAGAAAGTTTGCATATTCTTTGGTTAAGAGAGTATTCTGATAATAGTATTACAATCTTACTTTGTTTAGTTCCTTCGTTTTATTATCCCTGAATATCGTAGTAACTTGAAGTTACGTAAATCCTGAGGAGTGCGTTTAACTTAAATGGCCTCTTCATAATCAATCATGTACTGATCAAAGTCTTTTTCTGCCCTCTCTAAAAATCGCCACACAGATTCTTCATGAACTAAATCATTGATTTTTGATGCCGGCAACAGTTCAGTTTCATTATAAGATTGAGTTATGGGCTCACTTTCATTAGCATTCGTTGGTTCAGGCACACTTTCATCACTATCAAGGTCAATGCATGCCTCGTCACTGTCCATTTCTACCTCCTCACAGTCTGTATGTTCTTGTTGTGATACATTAGTGTCACTCTGTTACCATTAGACTCACTTTCATCATTTTCATCTTCACTTTCATCATCATTATTGCTGTCAGTGCATGTCACGTAACTCTGTACCGGAACATAGTCTGCAAAAAGGTCTTGTGATGCATAGCAGTTACTTTTTGTATGATGAGTATACCAAAATCACTATCACTATCACCAAGCATTCCTAGGATGTCCACGTGAGCACTGTCATCAGGAATAATGTGCTCCTGAACCTATACCAGAAGGCCTGGCCTCACTCAACTCTTGCTCCAATATCGGGCAGATGTTGCACAGCATTTTACACACCCGTGGATGAATAACATCATTGTTACGCCGAAAAGTTATCAAAAATAGCCATAGAAAGTACACTGAACCTCCTTATGCTATACAATGCACCAAAACTAACAAGGAGGCAGCATCTGGGCGCGCGGATTGGCCGAGGAGCTGTGACATAGCAAGGGGAAATCCATTGTGATTGGCTACCTCAGGGGTATGGTCCGAGGGAGGCGCGCTGTCATTGGCTCGCGCTCCTCTCGCTCTGAACGGGAAGTTGCCACCTTCTTTGACTGAGCGCACAGCCAGATACGTAGCTCCAGGCCTGAGGCAAAATCACGCCTAATTTTGAAGGACTTTCTACCATATTTCTATTCTAGCTAGAGCGTTACATCCAACGGGTGAAAATAGTGATATCCATCAAAAAACACATTTTGGCCAGTGTCACTTCACCCCACTCTAATGCTGAGCGCCTCAATTCTAGTGGGTTATGAGAAACATAGTTCTAGTGGGTGATGAAAAACACTACATTAGTTCTAGTGGGTGATGAGAAATACCATCAACAAGGCAGAGTGAAGCCATGTGTCATCTTCATAGACTTCTGTGTAATTTTTATCCTAACCTAACCTAACATAACTTTAACCAAACCTAGCATAACGTAACTTAAGATAGCATAGTCTAACTTAAGATGACCTGACCTAACACAACTTAACCCAGCTCAGTAATGCAGTGTTTCTCATCATCCAACTCTTGTTTTTCATCACCCAGGTCAGTAAAGTTTCTCATCACCCAGTTCTCTAATGCAGTGTTTGTGTTCATGTTTTACTAGAGCTGTAAAAATACCCAAAATAACAATGCTGCATTATACAGTTCAATATTATGCTTTATGTCAGGTAATGGAAGCTGTGTGTGTAATGCTGGACCTCAAGCCAGAGAGGAAGCCAGACCCTAATGGCTCAGGAAAAATGATTGAGGACTATTGGGCACCATCTCAGAAGCTGTTGAGGGATATGAAGTTCCTCCAGAACCTGCTGCACTATGACAAAGAAAACATTCCCACAAAGATTATCACTCACGTCCGCAACAAGTAAGTTCAAACATTATTTCCGTGATATGGTATTCATTAGGTAATTCATCTTTGCCATTAAGTATGACCAAGACAGAGGCTATCAGAGTGGTGTCGAGACAGACAGACCGATATGAATAAACTCATACTATTGAACAAATAAAATGCTGTAAAAAATTATCAACATTACTACTACTCAGTACTGTACTAACATGTAGCTACCTGATGCTTGCACTCAAGAGTGTGCATGGTTATTCAGGACGGATTACATCTTGGAATATTTTCTTGCGATACCAGTATATTTTCCTTCACCCCATGAAAAGGTAAAATAACTGTTGAAAATCTTGGTTGCTGGAACAGTGCTGCTGAATATGGATGCCTTGAGAATGACACACACAGTAATAACTGTGTAAGTCACACTACCTACTGTCACATTTAGAAATGAGTGTTCTTCCACTTTAACCCTGAAACCTATTATAAACTCACAAAAAGTAAAGGAAATAAATGTTGAGACATTTTAAAATGTACTTATTCATTAATTTACTTATTCATGCATATGTATCTTATGCTCAGGTAAATACACACTATTGTTTCACAAGAAATCACAAAAAATAAAATCCCTCTTTTATCTTTAAAGAAGACTTGAGTGACACATAAAACTGTGTGAGTACTGAAGTGGATGACTTAGGGACTTTCTACTTCCTGCCAGGTTCTACTCTCACCCGGATTTTGACCCAAAGAAGATAAGTATGGTATCAATGGCTTGTGAGGGCCTCTGCCGATGGGTGAGGGCCATGGTTGTCTATGATCAAGTCATAAAGATTGTCACCCCCAAGAAACAAGCTTTGGAGGCTGCCAACCATGAACTGGCCCTCCAGAATGAAAAGCTAGAGGAAAAGAGGAAGGAACTCAGAGAGGTAATGTGTGAACCGAGAAAGATAATGTGTGAAATAAAAGACATTGCATGTAGAACCATTTCAACATATAGAATTACTGTATGGTAGACTTAGTCATCATTATATTATGAAGACTACTATTCCTTCTACAGTATATGTTCATCTACCTGTAATATGTGTATGAGTCTGCTCAGGTGTTGTGAAACAAAAGTTTTTTAGTTAACCCTTTACTTGTCATATTCCTAGATCCATGTACGTGAGTGACCATCTCTGAGCAGTCCATTACGTAGATCAATGAATTTGACTTTTTAAATTTCCCACAGCATCTGAAATGGTCCAGAAGGATTAATATATTTAAAATATGGCACATGGTAACCTCTCAAGACACATTAGCCTGTATCAGCAACCTCTGTCCCTCCAAAATGCTTTGTTTACTGACCCTACCACCACTACACCCATGCACATCCATCCAGTCCCTTGTCAACATTTCCCAAGTTTGCTGCCCACATCACAGGCTAACAAATATGCCCAGAGACTTTCTCACGTATGCAAGAACACAGTGTTACTTGAAAAAGTGCACACAGATGCTAGGTATTGCAGCAGTGAGTGTGATCTGGTAGAATGTTCCAAGAGTTCACAACTCTCACTCCGAAAAAGTTTGCCCTCACAGTTTTCTGGACTTGCGGCTTCTTCAGTCTTGAGCTGTGACCCCTTGTTAGGCGAGCGTCTGCCAGCTCCAAGTAAGAACACTCGACTGAGTAGTACCCCTTGAGATGCTTATACTACACCTCAATTAGGTCACCCCCTTACCCGTCTGTAGTACAGGTTGTACCTCTCTAGTCCGGCATTCTGTGGTCCAGAAACTCCCGTGGTCCTGAACGATTTTAGTTTGTCCAATAGGTTGAAAGGCAGCTTTCTTTTTTTTTTTTTATCTGAATTATTATTATTACAGGAGTATTAAATTTTTGCCCCTCAGGCCCCAATGTGGGTCAGTGACTTATGCCCAGGTGGGCTAATCCCCTTAAAAAAAAAAAAACAAAGCCGTGGGAAATTAAGGTTTGTTTACATCTGGCTGCTCTCTCTCTCTGCTTGTCTATACAGAGGACAACATTTAACCCTTCAATATATATGAGCAGTAAATAAATGTTGCTTTCATATTCTTATGTAAAGTAATGAGATATGTTTTCACATGTGCGCACTTACATACGCGCACTCACTTTTTTTTTTACCATTAATGGTTAGCTACTTATATTGTTCCATTTATTAACATTAAATAACATTACAGGTACTTCAAGCAACCATATTCATTTTTTACATTAATTTTACTACAGCTAAACTCAGGGTCTTATTTTCTTCAGTTTTATATGTAGAACCAATCAGTCACTGGTTTCGTAAGCTTTAACATAAACAATGCCGGCAGCGGTCTCGTCTCCTCTAATATTCCACGTATTATTAATAAATTGAATTGTTAATTTTGCACACACAAACATTAATTCAATAAAAGCAAATTCAGAAACATTAATTAAATTATATATGAACAGTAAATAAGTGTTGCTTTCATATTCTTATGTAAAGTAATGACGATATGTTTTCACGTGTGCGCATGCGCATTACGCACTTACATACGCGATGTCTCTTTTTTCTTTACCATTATCGTTATCTACTTCTATTGTTCCATTTATTAACATTAAATAACATTACTTAAAACAACCATATAAATTTTACTACAGGTACAACCAAAGTCTTATTTTCTTCAGTTTTATATGTAGAACCAGTCAGTCACTGGTTTTGTAATCAACGAAAACAATGCTGTGTCATTTCCTCATGTGTTTTAATATTCTACATATTATTAATGAATTGTATTGCTCATTTTGCACACACAACATTAATTCAATAAAAAAGATATTCAGTAATGAACAATAATGAATCTTTTGTACACAAGAGGAATGACGCTGTTTACACGATTATGCACGTCGTCTGCACATTGGCGGGCCGTTCAAACCAGTCGAAATTCAAGTTTCCGCCGCCAAAATTTTTAATTATTTATTTTTTTGTGTGTTCCAATAAAATACGTTAAGAATTAAAAACTCGCGAAATTTGAGAAGCTACTATACGACATTAAACCCTTCAATATGTCTTCAAAGAGACCATGATGCAGAGAAAGTGGTACTAGTGCTTCCAAGCATAAGCACAAGTCACTATCTATGCAGGAAAAGGGTGAATTTCCATGGTCCGGCACCAGTCAGGTCCCGAGGTTGCCGGACTAGAGAGGTATAACCTGTATAAGCTAGGCAAGTTCAGGCGCTCCATTCTCTCATGGTAGTTGAGGACAATCAAAATTCGGTTTAGCTCAACTTGCTGTGAAAGTGGGAAAAGCTGGAGATGAGGTGGCCTGTGAGATATCATGTTTCCATTGTTACATGTAATCGAAACTATATTAGTTGTGAAAAAATCATTACAATACTCTAGTGTGGCTTAGAAATAAAGAAAATATAATGTAAAATTATGTAATAAGAAAAATGAAGAGCATGGGTTTGTATGTGTGGGCAGTGATGTCACAGCATACACACAGTGCAGCAGGCACGCACACATCTCTAAGTCAACTGAGTGAGTGCTCAGCTGGTTTGAGTGTGGAAGGAGCTGGGTTTTTTTTTACATAAAATATGTGCTTTTGTTTTATAATATGCTATTTATCAACTTTATTGTTTATCTTAAAAGATGTTGTAGTACAGTACATGTATGCAATTTGAATTTTTGTGTTAATAAATCCGTCGTTTAACTTTGAAACTATTCGTAATGAACTCATTTATTATTATTAGGGAGTTCAGTCCTCGCTGTTTACTGCCATGACATTTAAACCTGTTGCTTGTCCTCCATGCTTCGATGTTATCCTCATTTAGTAATAATTTTTTTTTAATGTTAGATTTTTCAGGAATGCAACCCCACCTACTTTGCTGTCTCTCAGAATCGAGTATGATGAGTAGTAGTAAGTGATGGCTGTGCATGAGTTGATTTATGTGGTGAGGCAAGAGCACAGACTGCAACCACACACCATGGCTCTCCCTTGTCCTGGTCCAGTGGTGCAGGTAGTTGCAACGAATGGGGAGGAGAGTTGCAATGGACTGCCAATAGCCCAGTTTGTTGGGTTTTGCCTTATTAGCCTGTCCATTTTGCATTGCCTTCATCTGCTGGTGTAGTCGTTGGGTTCCCTTGTTGGTTATCTCTTCCACCTACACTGCCATTGGGGTCTTACTGGAGTTCTGTAAGCATGTCTCTGCTTCAGATTTTTCGCTTAGGGTTTACACCCGTAGTCTTATACCTACCAAGGTTAATCTGCAAGGCAGTGGTTAGTAGGCACCAGGACATGTCCACATGCCTGTGGGTCTATGTGCTGTCCCTCTGGGGCCCACTGCTGCTCCGAGATCCCCTGCTGGTCTAGCCTGGCCCCACGAGGCACCCAGTTATCATGTGTTGCCACGAGGAGGCACAGCAGGAGTTTTGATGGTGAAGAGGCTGTGTACTGGTAGGGGAAGACTTACAGAAGGTTGCTTCTTTGTTCGTCATGAGAGGTAGCCAGCGGCGGCAGCTGAAAGCGAGAGGTAGCAAACAGTGCTTGCACCTTAACACTAATATAATGCTGTCACAGTAGATGCATTACACCACCCTGTGTGACACACACACACTTTTAAATGAGGGATACTTGTACAGTATCAGACTACAGGTACAATTTACTGACATAAATTGTAGATACTTTTAAATACAGTAATACCCCGATTTACGCGGTCAATTGAACCCACGGAGTAGCACGTAAAACGAGAAACGCGTAAATGGAATAACAGAACATATGGGATTAATTGAAATAGAGACTGGGCCGACTCCCAAACTACACTTTTTCAGACACAATACCTACGTTGTAGTAAAAATAACATCTTAATTTTATGATGGTATGCACACAATTAAGAGAAATATCAATAATATTAGGTTTTTAACACTTACATTAGTAGAAAAGATGGCTGGGCACACGGGGATGGGAGGTTGGTTCCGAGGCAGAGGGCAGATTATTGGCCCTCACCTGTATCACTTGTATCAATTATATCACTATCCACCACAGAGGCTTGCAGGGCCTCTTTGTCAAACCCCTCAAAGTCCATATCCTCACTATCACTGACTTGGGCTGGCTGTGGTGGGTGGCGGGTGAAGAACTCGGTAATGTTTTGATGACTGGGCGACCTTGTGCGCACCCTGCCCGCGCCGCATTCCGGTTCTGGCGGGGTACCACGTAAATGTGGAAACGCGTAAACGAGAACTGCGTAAACCAGGGTATTACTGTACAGTGGTCCCTCGGTTAACGAGCACAATCCGTTCTAGAAGGTTGCTCGTTAACCGAAACCATTGTTTCAATGGGTTTTTGGGTAATTGGTTCCAGCTCACCGAAAATTACCTAAATTCAACAAAAAAGGTAGTAAAGTACACTTACTTTGAGGTGTGTATGTAGAAGGCTCCTGGATGATGATGATGATGATGATGGGAATTAGAATGGGGGTGGAGGAGAAGGGAGAAGAGAAGGAATTGGGGTGGAAGAGAAGTCACCCCATGGCGCCATTTCACCCATAAAATTTTAGTTCTCTTGGTGTAATTCAAGATTATTTTCTTTAAATCAACACTGCACTGCATTATATATTGTCAATATGTAAAATAAATTTCAAAATGACCAACAATTTGCCTGTGAACACAGAAAAAAAGCGTTTAGTTGAAGAGTCTCTCAAGCAAGATGTTACCTCCACTGAAAAGACACAGACTGACGCCTGTATGCTGTGTTGGCAGGCTGGATGGCGTGCCACAAACTAGTGACCCTACCTTCAATTATGTTCAATAATTGTTTAAATAACTAAAAAAATTAATATTAAACTTTTAAAATTATTGAATAGTATAAACTTCTTGATATTTACTAAAAGGGTAAGGAATTTGAGCCCTAGAACCGATTACTGTATTGGCGGACTAATACTACAGCTGGTGGACTGCCAAATGCAAGCTAAAACATGTGGAGGTCGGCTCGTAAGATACTCGTTAATCGAGGGATTGCTCGTTAACCGAAGTTAAGAATCTTATGGAAGGTAACTCGTTAACCGAAATCTCGTTAACCGAGGCGCTCGTTAACCGAGGGACCACTGTATACTTTTCAAGCTAACTTAAAGATGCTTGACAAAGTATATGTGAAACTCATAAAAGTGTTAGAATAATGTTTCATATAGTTGGCATTATATGGGATTCAGGTCTACTAAGCATAAATTTTGAGTAGACTGATATAATAATATGATAAAGAACTCACTCAAGAGGCCTATGCTGTGCTTGTTTGTCTTACTACCTTATTATGCATTCCTTCAGGCTAAAGTTCTTCCAGCGGTGGGCGGACGAGAAAATCCCCGACGTATTCTGGTTTTCTGGGCTGTTCTTCCCCTACTCCTTCCTCACGGGCATACGTCAGAACTATGCCAGGAAACATGCCATACCCATCGACAGGATTGACTTCCTGTTTAAGGTTACTACTTTTATATCTAGTACCATATTATGTTTATAATGTAATTATTTGTATGGTAATATTACAAACAAACAAGTGCCTAGTTTGTAAGGTTCAAAGACTGGACAAGCACCACAATGAACATCTTGACACTTATTCTTCTTTATTAGTTAACTTTCAATTATCACAGTAGCCATCATCAGTGCAATCTATAGAAAAGAATCAACAATGATAAGATAAAACAAGACACATGACTGTTATAATATTAAAAAAATGAAACTATTAAATCAAAAGACAAATTCAAATCATGACTGGAGACTAGTTGAAAAGTGTAGTGAAGTTAAATGCAGTTATAATAACAACAATTTTAAAAATACACAATGAAACTAAAACAAATATATTATGCTAAATTGGAAAAATCGCTTACTTATTTACCTAATGACCACCCACAAGAAGTAGCTATGACAAGGGAAGGAGGCCAGTGGCCTGTGTAGGATCCCTCCAGTGTTCATGTTAATTTTGTAGAGGGTTATTTGAAGCCCAGTACTGTTCATGATTCTACAGCTTGGGCTGGTAGACCGTTCCAGGTCTCACCATCTGTGTGAAGAAGTATTTCCTGATATTTGTTCTGCAAGATAGTTTGACGAGTTTGTAATTATCTCCTTTCAGGATATTGTATATTTTAATGAAATCTTCCATATTGTGCCTTGTCTGAAAGGTCTACTGAACTTGGATAATCGAGATGATATACAGTAGTTCTGGAATCATCTTGGTTGCTTGTGCTGGACCTTTTCTAGGGATGTTATATCTTTCTGGAGGTAGGGTTTCCATGCTTGTACGCAGTAATCCAGACTGGGACATACTTGAGAGTTGTATAGTTCAAGGAGAATTTTTCTATCATTACCTGTATATTCAAAGGTACATTTATAATTCCCAAATCTCAATTTGCTTTTCTCACTGCTGGAGTTGCTTGTTGTGCCACCTTCATTGAATGACTTATCACAACACCAAGATCTTTCTCCTTATTGACAGAATCCAGGAAAGTGTGAAGGGACTTGCATTTTGTAATGTTAAAGACCATTTGCCAGTCTCAAGTCCATTTGAACAGCTCATGTGGGTAATTTTTGCCTTGTTGTGACATGTTCTTGACTTCTTTGACACCAATTGTCATTGGGTAAAGACAAAGGTGGCCAATCTAACTATCCAAAAAGGTGGAGGTAAAAATAAACTTACATTTGTTTTAGTGCAATATTACTCAGTGCCTACCAAGGGCAGACACATGATGACAATACTGCTCCTGCATGCCTACTACAGCTGTCACATGATGACAATACTGCCCCTGTATGCCTACTACAGCAAACACATATTGACAATACTGTACTGCCCCTGTATGCCTACCACAGCAGATGATATAGCTACCATAGCAATATATGTTCATTCAAGCCTTTTCTCAATGTAATGCCTGAAACCAGAATCAAGATCAGACACACACACAGGTTCTCTCAGAAATTGGATGTCATTCATGAATTCTTATTACAGTATCAGATGTGTTCTATTATGGTACTTCCCTTCAACCATCAAGTCCCAAATTTCTATCTGGTTTACCCGTCACTAAAAATCTAGCATCACCCACCAGCAGCAGCAGCAGCAGCATATGCTTCCCCAAATATCACTCACTGGCATGCTCTCTAGTCATTTATGTACATTGCTGCTTCAGTAAAGTACAGTACTGTAAATTATATAAAATTTAATCTCATTTATCATAGGTTGTGTAATAATTTTGTACTGACAGCATACTCACTGTATACTCCATATGCATTTACACCAACAGGTAATGGAAAAGGAGGTGGAAGATATCATCCAGGAATGTATCAGACCCAACTTCGTGGAGTTGCCAGTGGTGATCGAGCGGCTGCCCACGCCAAATATGCAGGGGCAGTACTACCCCCTCGACACTGACCTCGAAGACAACGAATCGCTTCCTTACGATAACGACTCCCCCCAGCTCAAGAAGGAGGGTGACCAGGTAACAAAATGCAGAAACAGATATCAAATGCCAGGCTAATAACTTTAGTACAGGGATTGAAGGAAGGAATGAAGGGAAAGTAAGTAATAAATCAGAGAGAGAGAGAGATATAAACCAGATTAAGTGGAAGGGAGTATTCAGGAAAGGATGAAGAGTAGAGTCAGGTAAACTAAAAGGCTGTCTTGGTAAGAATTGGACTATGAGGATGGTGAAGACAGAATGGGAAATGAAAGATTAGTTATCAAAAGAGAACCACATAACAGAGAGGGAAGAGCTTGATAAATAATGAAGGAAGAGAGACCAGGTACAAGCAGAAATAGATAAGGAAGGATGACAAGATAACAAGTGGTAGTAGGATGAAGAAGGAACTGAATAAGGAGGGAAAAGGTAGCAAGATCATGAAAGGAGAAGGATAAATCTTACCAAGATGACAGGTATGCTAATAGACAAAGGAAAATGGCATATGTGTGCCCTATATTCAAACAGGGTGATTAACACGGCTCAAACAATTAAGGTGCAGCCTTCTGGAGTCATCCTACTTCCAGAAAAAATAAATAGAAGTTGGAAGTTACACAAGCCCCCAAGCCCCATCTGTACAAGCAGCCTAAATAATTGTGGCTATCTTGTCATCAGATTTACTACCTCACTTACTGTTACATACTACAGGTACTCCTCTACTTACGAACGCGTTACGTTCCTGAGGCTTGCTTGTAAGTCCATCTTTGCTCTTGTAGATACCAAATATATTGTAAAAAATGAAAATATTATGGATATATAGTACAGCTATACCCTTTAATACAGCTTTAAAACCTGGCTCACTCTTCTCCTCTTAGGTAATGTTTGTTCTATCTGGAATTTTCTTCAAAATAGTCCAGTCTCATCCACATTAAACACCTGTTCTGGCAGGTAACTCCCCTCAGTGATGGTGTTTGTATCTCTGAAAGTTTGTAAGTTGAATGTTCTTAAGTAGAGGAGCACCTGTACAGTAATATCATTGTAATGCATTATTTTAAGAAAAATGGTACCAACCAATCATGTGTTATGGCTTTAGTTTTGTTGGAACCTGAACCCTTTTCTGGTTACTAACTGTACTGTAATCAATCCAAAACACTCAATGGTATGAACATAACACTGAAGCACTAAGATTTCAGTATCATATGTTTTTTGCTACAAAATACATACAGAGATATCACACATTTTATAGTAAGCATTCCAAAACACTTACCCGGTAATGATACACACATTAACACTTGATCCATACTTGGTCGGGTTCTGGAATGTTAAATGTCACCCCTGGTCGTCTAAAAATTTGGGGGAGGACTTAAAAGATGCAATTTGGTATATGAAACTTTAGAACAACACTAATTTTGGCTGTACTCACCATTTTGGAGTTTGCAGGGTGGGAAGTATGAAGCATAGGGTTTGTGGCTGTGTGGCATAAATTACCATGTTGCTACATCGTCATGTTTTCTACTCGTGGATTTATATCTTCACTGTTCCACTCACCTAATTTTATCATTTTTTTAACTTATGTATGTCTAATTTATTCATAACAGTGATTAGAGATACAGTTTTATTGCTTCACACTAACATTATTTACATTATGAACTGGCACTAGCGCATCTGACTACGTATTACTACTCACACACACACACCTGACCCTGAAAAATAAAGCAATTTTTTTTCTAAAAACGTAAGTATGTAAATGCCTAGCATTAACTCACCAGGCCAACATACAGGCAATTAAAACATCTAATAATTACTTAAATACGTAATATTAGGAGGACACGTCGCTACCTGGCATTTAATAGCAGATTTCGTTGTCTTAAGCAAGCCAAATGGTGAAATGATCATATAGGATGACCTGCCTGTAGCAGGTGTTGCTAAATGTCATTCTCCTTTCCCTACATGAAGGAGGGATTGTACACACACACTGTTTGCTGTACTGTACATACACTCTACATACTAGCATACACTGACCACTCTGCTATATATACTACTGTACATATGGTACTTTCACTTTCTGAATGTACAGTACTGTACTTTACAGTGTGCATGAATATAATTACTTTTTACATCTTAATTAACACTATTTAAATGGTAGTCTTGGCTGATTATATGCTGGTACAGTACTGCACAACACAGTTTGTGAGCAAACAAGCTACTACTCTCATGATGCTAGAGTTTGAGGAGATAGACTGCAAGATACATCAGCCAATTTTAGGCATCCCATGCAGTCATATGACAGTACAGGTACAGAGTAGTAGCCAATCATAGCTCACGAACATTTTGAGTCTACCCACCCATATGCTCGGCACATGCCGATGCACGATGCAATTTTTCGGAAATTTGTTTGAATGCCCAGAACGGAGAGATTTTTCTCGGAGTACAGTTCGTCCCCGAGTTACGTACATCCGAATTACGTACAAACGGCCGATACGTACATCGTTTCTGAAGTCTTTAATTGCAAAAATATTGTCTTAAAAGGGCGAGCAATTTTTAAATTTGGCGGGCGAGCCAGCCGCACCGCGCCGCCACTATCACTGACCATGCAGACGACACGCTAGACGCACCAAAACAACAAGTGTGGTCATTGTGCATACAGTACTTCTCCTGTGAATTTCTGCCCTATTTTGTACACTTTACTCTGTGTGCAATGACTGGTGTAAAGCGTAAGAGTGGTGAAGCCAGTGGGAGTGCTACGAAACGTCAAGCAATCTCACTAGAGGTAAAAATGGACATAATAAAACTGCTTGAAAGTGGTGAAAAGTTGACCAATGTTGCCCGCAAATTTAACCTGAGTCGGTCAACTGTTAATACAATTGATAAGGGCAAAGAAAAGATCAAGGAACATGTGAAATCTGCAGTGCCAATGCAATCTACGATTATAACTAAAAGAAGAGGGAAGGTTCTGGAAGAAATGGAAAAATATCTTGCGCTGTGGATCGAGGACTGCACACAAAAACGTAAGCCTCTGTGTCTCAGTATGATTCAGGAGAAAGCCCTAAGTCTTTTCAACGACCTAAAGAAAGATCACCCTGATGATACTGTGACATTCAATGCTAGCCATGGGTGGTTTAACCGATTCAAGGTGCGAAATAAGCTGCATAATGTTCGAGTGACTGGTGAGGCGGCGAGTGCTGATTGGAAAACAGCACAGGATTTTCCAGATAACATTATAGGGTTGGGGGATTATCGAGTTACGTACATTTCGAGTTAAGTACAACCTTTTGGTCCCCATTATGTATGTAACTTGGGGACTTACTGTACTCAAAAAAATAAAATAAATTTCAGGGTAAAGGAAAGCCTTGAATTACGATGATTCATATTTAAAACCCTGGTTAGTTTAAGACCTGGTTCAAGTTACATAGTTATTTTACAGGTATCTCTTACGTTACAGAAACTCAGGTTGCGGAAATTCGCCCATAGTACTCATTTTGTAAATTATGACCACTATATTTGGGATATAACCTGCAATTAAATGCCAGGTAGCGACGTGTCCTCCTAATATTATGTATTAAGTAATTATTATTTGTTTTAATTGCCTATATGTTGGCTTGGCGAGTTATTGCTAGGCATTAACATACGTAGGTATAAAGCTAGATGTTGCATTCTGGACTATATCACAAAAACTGCTTTTTTAGAAAAAAAAAGTTTTTTTTTATGGTCATTTGCCCACCCGGGCACAGGTAATTTTTAATGACCCACATCAAGGCCTGGGGGGGGGGGGGGAGGGATATAATAAATTAATAATAATAAAAATTATAAATACTGTAATAATAATAGAACCATAAATAAAAAAATAAAAATAATTAAAAATGTTGAGAGTGAGAAATGATATATGTATGTTGTGTTGTCAAAATAAGAAAACAATTGAAACCCTGGGATAAATTATAAAAAATTTCAACACAAAAATTGTGATATAGAACAAAAAATGTTTTACAGAAATTATAATTTATTAAGGCTGAAAATCAAACTGGAAGGGTACGGAATTCTGGGAAATGTCCTAGTGTAGATAGATGACCTTCTACATGACCGCAAGCAGTGTGTGGTGATTAATGGCACGAAATCATCATCTGTACCTGTCACAAGTGGGGTACCACAGGGCAGTGCACTGGGCCTGCTGTTGTTTGTTTCATAAATGACATGCTTGACATTGTACACTCCTACATACAAATGTTTGCCGATGACGCCAAGTTATTTCAGGAAAGCAAGAACCAAGCAGACTGCGAAGAGCTGCAGAAGGACCTCTGTGGGCTCCGAGAATGGTTGAAGAAATGGCTGCTGAAATTCAATGTCACGAAGTGTAAGAGGATGCACCTGGGGCGTACCAACGGTAAGGAGGCGTATCATATGTCCCAACGGGATGAAGAAACTGCACTATTTGAGACTGAATGTGAGAAGGACCTAGGTGTGTATGTTGACAATGAGCTAAAGTTCTCGGGCCATTGCGAGAAGAAGGTAAATCAGGCAAATAAATTATTGGATCTTATAAGAAGGTCGTTAAGATATCTAGACATTCCGTCCCTCGTAACGATCTTCAAGAGTGAAGTGCTTCCCCATCTGGAGTACTGTCACCCTGTCTGGTCCCCGAGATATGCTACGGACTGTCAGTTGATTGAAAATGTTTAAAGGAGGGCCACCAGACTGGTGCCTGCACTTCGGCACCTCAGCTACCCTGAGTGATTGGAGCGCCTGAACTCCCTAGCTTATACTACAGACGGGCAAGGGGAGACCTAATTGAGGTGTATAAACATCTCAGGGGGCACTAAGTCGAGTGTCCTTACTTGGAGCTGGCAGATCGGTTCACAAGGGGTCACAGCTCAAGATTGAAGAAGCCGCAAGTCCAGAAAACTGTGAGGGCAAACTTTTTCGGAGTGAGAGTTGTGAACTCTTGGAACAATCTACCAGAAAGTGTTGTGATGGCACAGAGTGTGAGCTCTTTCTAGACAAGACTTGACCAACACTGGAGCAGGTTCAGGTACATTCAGGGGCAGGTGCATGCCCAGTACTTGCCAACAGTGCGTAACAGAGACGTGACCGATCGCCAAAGAGGCTAACGAGCCGATCAGTGGTGAAGAGGATAAAAGAAAAGGGAAAGTAACAGAGACGTGACCGATCACCCAAGCGGCTAACAAGCCAATCAGTGGTGAAGAGGATAAAAGTAAAATAAGTTAAATGTGCCTTGATTAGTGACTCGGTTCAGCTGTGATCTGGTCTTCAACCCCATCCCTCACTACCCGTTACCTTTTATGTAGGCCAACAATTTTTTTTCTTCACTTTCCAGACGGTGAAAGTCCCAACTGAACAGCAGGAAAAGGAAGACAACGAGAATGACTCACAGAGCCAAAGTCATGAATCTGATGACGTCATCTACCAGGTCATCCCTCGCCAAGCACAGGGAGGCACCTACACATGGGTTAGTAGGATGATAGATTAGAAAATAATATTAGAATAGAATAAGTAGGGGTTCAGGGGTTGGGCTCTTAATAATAAGGGTAGGGTTGATTGCTAGATAAATTTTTCCCAATAGTATTAGCAGATAGTCGAGCTTTATACAGTAACACACCTTGGATAAAACTCATTGGTTACGATATTGCCACTGCGCAAAGCTGGGAGAGGATTTAGATATTTAAGCTATACACCTAATAAGCAGGACAAAGACAAGTGAGGGCATCTTTGTTAGAATACCAGGCAAGTGAGGTTGCCTGGGCAGGTATATTATAGGTCAGGTAAAATAACCAAGATCAGTATGCATGATATGTCAAACAGTCAATTGGGTTATACCCATGTCATTCCAGTATGACAGACAAAGCAGTATGGCAGAAGAGTTTTCTACACCCAACATGCAGCCCCTTAATACCAATGTGCTCTTGTGCAGGGCTTCTTCCTGGAAGGTGCACGCTGGGATCGTGAACAACATTGCTTGGCGGAGATGTCAGCCAAGCAGCTACATGACCAGTTACCTATCATCCTTTTCCAACCTGCTGCCCTCCCAGACATGTCACACCATGAGGGTATGTGCCCCCAACACACCTTCTCTTTACTCATTCCTTTACCTTGCCCTACATGTTCAATTTAATTTTCTTTATCACTGAGTCAGACCAGGTATTCTCATCAAGGTGATTTAACCATATCATTGGTTAAGATTTTATGGGTACCTGAAAATTGCTCCATGTCAAAAGTAATGATATGTCAGAATACTATTTACAAAATGAAATTTGGTTTATGTACTGTATAATAAAACCTAGATTTCAAAATATTTGAAACTATTGAATAGATATAACCTAGAGTACAGTAGACAATTTTTTTCTGCAAATTTTTAAATGACTGGATTATTTTTATACACCAGTTATTCCTGTTCTCAGTGGATTTAAATGTAAATTAAGTGGTATACGTATATGTTTTAGTTTATATCGGCAAATATATCTTGGTGACAACTTTAGATTTTGAGATAAGACTACTGGTATGGTATGTCAAATTTTAAATAAATCATATTATTGATATTTAATACACTTCGTGGAGCTTACCAAAAATAAACACTCGTGACTTCTTTGCATGAAACACGAAGGGAATGTTCATTACAAGTGAACATAAAATTAAAATAATTTTTGAGCAGTTTGTTAAGATACTGTCATTAGTTACATAACCAAAATCTTTTGAAGGAATATGTAACCAAGAACTTATAACTTATGATTCACAAATTTTGATGAGTCTGAGATGTTAATGACATTTCTGCTAACTGATGTTTTATTTAGATTAGCCACACTCGTATATTGTCCTGAACTTATTTGCACAAAAATACATCACTCAGATACTGAAGTAGAATGATTCAGCTTAGTGAATGCCAACAAACTCTCGATAATCTGGACTAATTGGAAGAAAGTTGATTCATAAACTACTTATTTTTATACATCATCAAATTGCCTGAAGATTTTCATACCGTTGTCTGCAGGTGTGAGCTGTAAATATGAAGACCAGGCAGAAGAGAAAGGCATGTACCACTGCCCTGTGTACCGCACCAGCGAGCGGAGTGGAACACTCTCCACCACAGGACATTCCTCCAATTATATCCTTGATTTGATCCTGCCTTCCTCCCTCCCATGCCACCACTGGGTCAGTCGTGCAGCAGCAGCCCTTACCCAATTAGATGACTGAACCCCATGTATTTATCAGCAAGTCATCTTCAACTAACTGAATGACTGAAGATCATTTGCATACGTCACCCAACTGAATGGTCTATATTCTACTATGAATGAGCTGGATGACTGAACTCCATCTACATGCCACCATTTCTCAGTTGGATAAGTAAACATCATCTTAATTTGTAATCACTCAGAAGGATGAAAACTTCGTAACACATTACTACCATCCAGTTGGAAGCCAAACCAACATCCACACCATATGACAACAGACTGGCTAACCTAAAGTAAACCATATCTTCTCCAACTAAATCTAACTTT
>CAUDMG010004115.1:0-185000 GCA_958450375.1 Homarus gammarus
ATTTCTGTTACAGCATTTTTGATAAACAAATTGATATTTTTTGAAACAACAATTGAATTATGAAACATTGAAATATTTTTCTATTTGTCAGATAGTGTGAAGATGTCAAAATTGAAGACAAGAAGTCAGTTGTCAACCCACTTGAGCCTGCTAGTTGGTAAAGGGAAGGAGCTTCCTGTATCAGAACTTCCAACAGTGAGAGACATGCTAAGATTAGGGTTACTCCTTCGAGAAAAAAATGCAAAGGACAGAAGGAACTATACAGATAAAGAACTCATAAATGACATGATAGTCCCTCTTCTGCATCAATGGACAAAAGCTAATGCACTATTCAAACCACCTGTGATTAATCAGTGTCGAACTATTGAGCTAAAACTAACGAAATTATGGCACAAAGCAGTTGAAACATCACTTGGTAAAGGAAACTTGGCCAGGAAAAATGAATTTCTGCACACACTTGATACTCTGTTTGACATTTTGACCTGCAAGTGCTCCATACAATCATGTTCTGAATCCAACTGTTCTCACTCAGGTAAGAGAGAAAATAATTCCCACATTGATTGTGGTTGTCCTCGTGAAAAGAAGATCCCTGTTTTAGAGCTTGAATTTATAAAGGCACAGAGGACAAAGGCAGAAGGCCAAGGAAGTATGCAAATGGGTTCAATAGATTATTCAGAAACAAAGAAGCAGATTGCTAATGCCAAGAAGAGAGAACAAATCCGAGAGAGGGAACAAAAGAAGAAAATGAAGAGTGAAGAAGCCATCCAAAGAGAGGAAGAGCTGTGTCAAGATGTTTATCACTTCTTTGATAGTTCTTCTGATGAACAGGAAGCAACATCAGATGATAGTTCCAAAGAGCCATCTGAACCTTTACCAAAGAAAATGAAATACAACACAAGAAATATTTCAAACATTGCTTTAGCTAGTATTCGCCACCATGCTGGACTTCGTGAGGCTGCAGAAATTGCAACTGCCGCTTGGATAGATGCAGGCCTCATCAGCCGAGAGGATGTATCTTTGGTGATAGATCATAATAAAATTAGAAGAGCACAAGAAAAAATAATGAAGGAAATATCTGATCAGCATGAAAAAGATTTAAGCGAGGGAGGGCTCTCCTGTCTTTTGTTTGATGGAAGAATAGATGACACAAAAGTTTTGCTAGAAGTAGAGGGAGTGAACAGAAAGTTTCCAGGTCTCATCAAAGAAGAACACTACTCTGTCTGTTCTGAGCCTGGTGGTCGGTTTTTGTTTCACTTTGCTCCCGAAACTGAAGTAGAAGGGAAGAAACATGCAGAGGTCATTGCTGATCATATTTTATGTTGGGTTCAGGAGAGAGGACTTGGCAGTTCACTGCAGGCTGTTGGTGGAGATTCAACTGCAGTGAACACCGGATGGCAGGGGGGTGTAATGACGCATTTAGAGAAAAAACTAGGAAGAAGACTTGTTTGGATTGTATGTGATTTACATACAGGCGAGCTACCTCTTCGTCATCTCATCCAGGAACTTGATGGTCCTACAAAGAGCAACAACAAGTGGTCAGGTCCCCTTGGCATCATGCTGGATGAAGCAACACAACTAGAAATAAATACAACCTTTCCAAAGGTCGAAGTTGGCCCTCCCCTTCCGGCGTTGTCTGAAGGAGTCATCAAAGATCTCAGCACAGATCAATCCTATGCTTATCGTATTGCCCAAGCAATAAGATCAGGAGAAGTGCCTCAGTCATTGGCTCTCTTGGAGATTGGACCTGTCAGTCACAGCCGTTGGTTAACTACAGCTCTTCGTTTCTGCAGGATTTGGATTTCCAAACACGAATTGAAGGGCAAAGTGCTGAAGAATTTGAGGTTAATTGTTGAATTTATTATTGGAGTTTATCTTCCCCAGTGGTTTAGTGTGAAACTTAATCCTATGTGGGTGGATGGGCCCAATCACCTTTTGTTTCAATTGCAGCTAGTAAGAACACAGAGGAAGGTAGTGAGGGACATCGTGTTACCTGTGGCAAGAAGGTCCGCTTGGTATGCTCGATCAGAAGCAGTTTTGCAAGCAATGCTTTGCAGTCAATGTACCAATCTCCGAACCGAGGCTGTAGAAGTCATTCTAAAGATTAGAGGAACGCTAATAGATGACGACCAGTTGGGAGACTGTTCGTTTCATTCAAGAAAAGCTCCCCCAATAAACGTCAATGCCACCAAATTGTCAGAATTGGTTGACTTGAGTTTGGAAGTCTTAGAGCCACCATTGACAACAAGTCTAACTAGCCAAGAATTGAGAAACCTTAAAGAGACTCCAATGCATGTGCCGAAGTGGCCTTCCCACACTCAAAGTGTGGAGAGATGTGTGAAAATGGTCACAGAAGCAGCGGGCCATGTTTACAGCCACGAGAGGCGAGAAGGTTACATCAAAGCACAAATAGCAAGCAGACTACTGATGACAAGAAACCAAAGCAAAGAGAGTATGAAGGCATTGGTTACTTTCAAATAGACTACGGATAATAAAATATAATAATTTGAAACTTGAAACAGTAACATGTGTGCAAACGCTGGTTATGTTATAAATTCACAAATATGTACATTTAAAAATCCATTTGATGTAGGTAGGACTTCTTATAAAAAAAAATTTATGCCAGAATATTGTTTTGCATGCTTAAAGACTACAATAAATTGCTACCAAATTACTCGATTTTCAATTTAGCCAGTTCACCTCCTAAATTGACACACCCTACTCCGTATGACACACCCTAATACATATATAAAATAAGAGACGAACAGAAGAGATGATTCTATTTTCACTTTTTCTATTTTAATATTTTTTTCTCTTTCTTTGTGTTCCTTTTCGTCCGTTTTTCCCTTAATTTTCCTGTGACTTGAGGTGGAAAACATGTCTTATGTGTGTGTGGCCAACCAGGTAGTGCAGTACGTGTAGTTACTTGAAGCATGAAGGCGGATCTTTCCTCGACTCTTTTCACTAACCTTCCTTCTTTCCCTCCCTCCCTCCCTCTCTCTCCCGTCAACCATTACTCTATCTCTCAATTTACCCATTATTTCCTCCCCCTTTCATCCTTCCCGTCTCTCCTCTATCATCACCTCCTCCTCCTTCCTCCCCTTAGCTCTTTATTCCTTCCTTCATTTCCTCATTTTTCTTTCTTTTCCTCTTTCTTCAAGCATCGCGTGTCCTTCCCCGCTTTCTACTCCCTTCCTTTTCCATTCAACCATTTCTTCCTACCTCCCTTCCGTCTCTCTTCAACCATCACTTCCGCCCGCCCGCCCGCCCACACATCCATTTTTTTCCCTCCTCGTCAGTAATTGTTTCCTCGTGAAAGGTCATGATCATTGACTTCCGAGTATTGGCTGACCTTGTCCACTAGCCCTTTTCCTACCCCCCTCATTTTCCCTCTCCTACCCCCTCATTTTCCCATCTCCTACCTCCTCATTTTCCCTCTCCTACCCCGTATTTTCCCTCTCCTACCCCCTCATTTTCCCCATCTCCTACCCCCTCATTTTCCCCATCTCCTACCCCCCTCATTTTCCCTCTCCTACCCAGTACTTCCCCTCTCCTACCCCCTCATCTCCCTCTCCTACCCCCTCATTTCCCCTCTCCTACCCCCTCATTTCCCCTCTTACTCCTCATTTCCCCTCTTACTCCTCATTTCCCCTCTCCTACCCCTCATCTCCCCTCTTCTACCCCTCATTTTCCCTCTCCTACCCCCTCATTTTCCCTCTCCTACCCCCTCATTTTCCCTCTCCTATCCCCTCATTTCCCCTCTCCTACTCCTCATTTCCCCTCTCCTACCCCCTCATTTCCCCTCTCTTACCCCTCATCTCCTCTCCTACCTCTCCTACCCCCTCATTTCCCCTCTCTTACCCCTCATCTCCTCTCCTACCCACTCATTTCCCATCTCCTACCCCCTCATTTTCCCTCTCCTACCCCCTCATTTCCCCTCTCCTACCCCTTATTTTCCCTCTCCTGCCCCCTCGTTTCCCCTCTCCTACCCCCTCGTTTCCCCTCTCCTACCCCCTCGTTTCCCCTCTCCTTCCCCCTCGTTTCCCCTCTCCTACCCTCTCGTTTCCCCTCTCCTACCCCCTCATTTCCCATCTCTTACCCCTCATCTCCCCTCTCCTACCCCCTCGTTTTCCCTCTTAGACTCCGAAATGCGATGATTTTTTAATTGAATGTTCTCGAACTGTTTGAATCTAAAACTTGGAAAATATCAACCCCATGAATTAGTATTATAAGACAAGAACTTCAACATATACCAGTGGCCGCCATCCCTTGTCCCGAAGATGTAATTTGTATGTCTTAAGAGATCAATTCCTGGTGACCTCTTGTTTTAGTAGAAATCTTAAACCAAGACATCAATGTGTATTTGCTGGAAACAAGGTAAACAAAGTACTTGGGTTCATACAAAAGAGGGTTAGTTACAAGACTAGAGAGGTCATCGTAAAATTATATCTTGCGCTTGTGAGACCTCACTTGGATTACGCAGTTCAGTTCTGGTCACCGAACTACTGAATTAATATCGAATCCCTAGAAAGCGTACAGAGGAGGATGACCAGACTTATCCTGAGCATTAGGAACCTTAATGCGTCTGAATTTGTATTCCCTCGTAAGACGTAGAGTGAGGGGTGATATGATTGAGGTGTATAAATGGAAGTCAGGGCTAAACAAAGGTGATATAACAAGAGTACTTTGAATCTTCAACCTGGAACGAACTCGTAGGTATGGTTTTAAATTAGAACAAAAATATTTAGGTTTAGACACGAGATGGGTAAATGCTGGTTTGGAAATAGAGTAGTGGATGGGTTGAACAAATTGCCAAACATCATCATTAACTCGAACCGCTGGATAGCTTCAAATATAGGTTGGGCGGATAAACGAGCGATAGGGGTTGGGTGTAAACAGCACTGCACAGTATGGGCCAATAGGCCCGCTGCAGTTTCCTCCATTCTTATGTTCTTATGCCAGTAAAAATATAAAGAGACGTCCAACGCAAGGGTTGTGTGTGGTCTCTGAATAATACATTACCGCGCTGGGCAAACTTATTACCTTATGGGGAAAATAGGGTTAAAAGAAGTCTGAAAGAATAGTTCTCAATTAATCTCAAGAGTGAATATTCTTTAGGAAACCTTGAGCCAGGTGTGTCCTTGGGTGTAAGCCCGTCAGGGAAACAGTTGAGGGAGGTGACTGGATAATGGGTATTCAGGTGTAAAAACCTTCGACCAGAGTGTACCTAATTAACCTGTCCAGGATCTCACTGCCACCTGTCTTAGAACATAAGAATGGAGGAAACTGCAGCGGGCCTATTGGCCCATACTGTGCAGTGCTGTTTACACCCAACCCCTATCGCTCGTTTATCCGCCCAACCTATGTTTGAAGGGATTATCTGATGATTAAACACCCCAGTTATAATGTTTAAACACCGTAACACTACAGGGGGAGGTTAGGTTAGTTTGGGTGTTTAATCTTCAGGTGAAATAAACTGGTGCATATAATCTTCTGGTTATCCCTTCTGTTATATGTGAGTTTTCAGGGATCATCTCGGAAGATTATTCACATCCAGTGCCGCGCTAGTGTGTGTGTGTGTGTGTGTGTTTACAATTGTTGGTGTTGTGCGTCTGTACTGCCGGATCAGCGTGCGCTCCCTGCTACTCACTCCCTTTATATTATTAAAATTCGGGGGTTTTCTTATGTGCGGCTTTTAATGCAGTGGGAAGAGATGTGTCAGGACCAGGCTTGTTGACTGAATTTTAATAATAATTCAGGGTAAATAATCAGTTTGGTGAAAGTAACAGCCGGACAGGAAAATGACAGTGTACACCGTGGCTCTAACTGTATGTCAGTGATGGTAATTTCTGACACCCCAGACACTGTCAGCTGGTCTTAGAGCGTCGGCCAGTCAAATAGCTTAGGTCAAGGCCAAGCGTTTCGTATCAGAGGGAGCGTTAGATAAGACAGGTGTATCTCCCTTTTGGCCGGATATTTGTAAACCAGTTGGGTATTTTTCTGGTGGTGTTCACTTCACATGTTGGTCCACCTAAGACGGAGAGGGGCCTCGCTAAGGTGGGGGGGGGGGGGCGTCGTGTGGCCAGGTGTCCGCCACGCGCCACACCACAACAAGATGGGGATCCCCCGGGAGGAGGAGGGGGCGTTTATGTAAGACTGGGATTTCCCACGAGGAGGCTGAGGTAACCATTACTGCTGGAGGGGGAGGGGGAGGTCATTAGCAGCACGACAGGTGGTAGTGGGCCCTCCCCTGCCCCGTCCTCTACCTGGCCGCCTCCGCCACGGGATCGAGATACAACGCAGCAAATAAATAACGTCATGGCAACTGGTGATGTAATGTCAACATCCGGTTGTTGGCCAGAAAGAGAGGAAGACGAGACCATGAACTCAGATAAGCGGAAAGATGCAGAAACAGTGGAGAGAAGATAGTGATATGAGCAGACAGTTATAAACAAAATAACCCGGACCATAAGAATAACCACCCTAACTCTGGCTTAACCTAAACAACATGATACCCCTAGTTAGCGTAAGGGTTAAACATCAGGTGAAATAAACTGGGGGTTAATCAACGGATGATCCTTGCAGACCAATACACCCTCACCACTCACAATGACGAAGAGGTGGTGAGGGAGGCGACAAAACACCACTCACCTTCCTCCTTACCCAACCAAACATTACCTATCTTTTTCTTTACCTTACCTAACAGGGGCGGATTCAGGAATATCAAAAAGGGGGGGGGGGGGTTCCAAGAAGTTGTGGGTGGGGGAACATGGCGGGCGCAGCGAGCCTCCCCAGATTTTTTTTATCTGACCAATATTGGCATTTTGAGACCATTTTGAAACAATGCGCACTTGATATTAGGAGAAATTCTGAAGTCAATAGTAAATACTTTTTACTTTGCAAAAATTCCTGAGTACAATACTGCATTAAAGAAAAAGTATTGGAATTCTGGTGAAAAAGGGAGTAGGGGGAGGGGGGGGGGGTCCGAACGCCCAGGACCCCCTTGGATCCGCCCTTGCCTAACCTTTCCTAACGTTGCCTTGCTACATCTTACCTTGCCTCACCTAACCAAAAGGACTGTGGGGCGGGAGTTGAATAAAAAAGGCTTGTGTCAGATTTATAAACAGGACCACAAGACACGAATAAGGTAGAGCTAAAGAGGAGAGGTTTGGTCACTTTAGTACAGACAGTACTACTGATGGTGTGTGTGAGTTTACGTTCTCCCCAGCCTATGAATGTCGACGATTTGTAACTAGAGAAAGCCAATGTCGACGATTTGTAACTAGAGAAAGCCAATGTCGACGATTTATAAGTTGAAGAAGCCCATATCGACGATTCATTAGTAGTTGAAATCAATGTCGCGTTTTTTAAGTAGAGGAAGTTAGTGTCGACGATTTGTAGGTAGAGGAAGCCAAGGATTATAACCCACATGTATCGGGCACATGGTGTTACAAAGTCAGTTTAGAGAAAAAGAAATGAATATAATATCTGGTCTTGGAAACCAGAACTTGTACACTATTCGGAAATGAGGGCCTCGTTTACCGAGAGTTTCTGGCGTCTGTGTACCGCCAGCGTCGACAAGCTAAGCCAAACCTGGTTAGTGAATGTATCAATGGCGAAGATACTCCAGGGCCTTAAGAGTTATGGAGAGGTGCGTGCGTGAATGTGTATGTCCAGCAGCGTTACGTTTACTATTCATTAGGTGACTGTAAAGTATCTGCTTTGGCAGTCTACTGTCGTCCATGCAGGTAACATGGCCAGTCCAGCGTAGTTGTTCATGGATAATGGTAGCCCCGATGCTCCTACAGTTGGTGTCAGCGAGAATACTGGCATATGTTCTCTTGTCTTCCCAGTGAATTCGGAGGGTGGAACGTAGACTACGTTGGTGAAAGTTTTAAAGTGCCTGGAGGTGCCTCCTGCTGATGATCGTCATACTCGATTCCGAGTGACAGCAAATTAGTAGTGTGCCTGTGCGCGCGTCATGTAGAAATCGTAATAGACTTTAACTATGGAATGGGTGAAATATCAAAGTAAATTTATGAAATTGAAGTTTTTGGGATTAATAAAATGAGATGGCTGTGTACTGTACTCTGTCAGGGAAACTGAAGATGGTAGACTCTGAGGGCATACTGAGGCGACCTCTCTCTCTCTCTCTCTCTCTCTCTCTCTCTCTCTCTCTCTCTCTCATATAATGTTAAATAGAAATTGGCGAAAAGTTTATATAGCCTATGAGTCATTGCAGCGGTGTTTCCTCCAGAAGGCGGTGTAACAATAGACGAAATTGGGTATCGGCACGAGAACCAGCTAGGGCCAACCAGGTCTCTCTACATCACAGAGAATCATCTGAAGAATAACCACCCCAGCTTTTTCCACCTGATTATTAAACACCCTAACGCTACCTGTGGGTTAGGTTACTTTAAGTTAAGTTTGGTTTGGTTTGCGTAAAGGTGATTAATCTTAGGTGAAATAAGTTGATTCGACGCAGAACTAATTTTATTTAAGCAAACAGTGCCACGCCAGAGCTAAACGAAACCGCAAAGTTAATGTACTAAACAACCCTACGTCACAATAACCTCGATACGTTACGTGGAGGGGCGACCACCATATTTTAAGAGCGGCCACGCGTATCTGGGGAGCGAGCTACTGGTGCCTGGGATTTCCTCCGTCCTGAGTGAGTAACACCAGCAGGACTCTGGTAATCCCAGGAGAGAGTAGTGGGTTACCTTAGAGGCGTGGCGGCCCTGAGGTACTCCATGCCCCCACCGCCCCTCGTCCACCTTGAGACGAACTGTACTCGACACAGGGTTCTTGTCTCTTAGAGATATAGGCACGGAAACATCAAACAAGCGGCTGGGTCCAGGTTCTTGAAGATTTTTTAGATGAATTTTCCTCGTAGCTTAAAATGTAAGTGTACCTTACTGGCTGACTTAAGCTACCTGCTTTCACTACACAAGTTCCCGTAGCACCAGTGATGGTACTCAATTAAAGTACAGAATCATAACAAATATTCAGTACGTTGATTCTGTGTAGCGCTGTATGTATTTTCTTATCACGTGCAGATGAATTTAGAGACGAGGTCTATATATATATCACCTCAACTGTTGATTTACTCCACCTAGATGCGACACACAACTGTTAAGTGAACAGAATAAATTAATTAAGGTAGAGTCCATGTGTATTGTTGATCTAATGTCATATTTTCTTCCTTCCTTTTGTGTATTAACCTTACAGTCAGTCAGTTAGGGTCAGTCTTACATCATCAATTATTACGAGACACAAACAACCCACGAACCTTTTCAGAACTCTTGCCTAACACTATTACCAATTATAATCTCTTCGGTGATACTACCCCAAGTCTTTTATTATTATTATTATTATTTTTACTCACCAGCGCAATATGTTGCTTTTATCAGAGAATTACCACATAACATTACGCCTGATTCCTATGGGTTTACGGCGCCCCTTGTACCATCTTACTACATCTAGAGACGAAACGGCCCCATGTAGGTAAGGTGCTGCTGGTGGTATTTTTGAGCGGAGAGGATGTAATGTTATTTTTTACCGTGTATGTGTACTTATAAGGAGTGTGTTTGTTGTACTGGCTGTAAGGGGGAATCTTATTGTGACGTCATTGACTGGTCGATACGTGTGAGGCACTGGTGGGTGGTGGCTGTGACGACGTATACACACACACACACAAACACACATGGCATCAACGACACCTGTCTTACACCTTAATTAATGATAAGAACATAAAAACATATGAATGGAGGAAACTGCAGCGGGCCTATTGGCCCACACTGGGCCGTCCCATTTACACCCAACCCCTATTGCTCATATATCCATCCAACCTATGTTTGAAGCTATCCAGCGTATTCGAGTTAACGATGATGTTTGGTAACTTGTTCCACTCATCCACTACTCTATTTCTAAACCATTGTTTACCTATTTCGCTCCTAAATCTAAATTGTCTAATTTAGAGCCATTGTTGGGAGTTCGCTCCTAGTTGGATAGTTTCAGTACCTTTGTAATGTCCTCCTTGTTTAGCCCTGTCTTCCATTTATACACCTCTATCAGGTCGCCCCTCACTCTAAGTCTCTTGAGGGAGTGCAAATTAAGATGCTTTAACCTGTCTCTGTACTCGAGGTTCCTAATGCCCGGGATTAGTCTTGTCATTCTCCTCTGAATTCTTTCTATGGATTCTATATCCATTCTGTAAAACGGTGACCATAAATGAACTGCGTAATCCAAGTGAGGTCTCACAGGCGCTAGATATAGTTTTAGGATGACCTCTCTAGTCTTGTAACTAACACACCTTTGTATGAACCCAAATACTTTGTTAGCCTTATTTCGAGCAAATACGCATTGTTGTCTTGGTTTGAGATTCCTACTTATCATTGCCCCTAAATCTTTCTCACAGTGGTATTTCTCTGTAACAACTTTGTTCATCTGATATCTGGTTTCTCTGTTTACATTTCCTTGACTAAGTACTTTACATTTGTCCACATTAAATTTCATCTGCCATTTTTCAGACCAGGCGAAAAATTTGTATAGATCTTCCTGTAGTTTTGCGGAGTCCTCGTCAGACTTAATTACACGCCCCATTTTAGTGTCATCAGCAAATTTTCTTATGTTGCTGTCTACGCCGATATCTATGTCGTTTATGTATATAATAAATAATAATAGTCCAAGTACTGAACTTTCGGGTACTCGTCTAGTGACGTTACTCCAATCGGATTTATTGTGCCGTTAATGCTCACTCGCTGTTTCCTGCTTCTTCACACTCCCAGTGGCCTTGAGAGAGAGAGAGAGAGAGAGAGAGAGAGAGAGAGAGAAAAAAAAAGACTGACTATCCTGTTAATTAATCACGTAGCAATACAAAAGAAACAATTAAATAGACAAAAACATACACAGAATACTTATCCATTCATTCATATATGATCAAACAATTACATACATACATACATACATACATAGCCTCCCAACCTCATGATTTCCGGATTACAAGTTCATTTGATTGACACAGGGACGAAAAGTTGAATATAATTCTTTCACCATGGCGACCCGCTTCCTCCCTCACCACCCTCCTACTCCAACCACCCCCACACACTCTCCTACTCCACCACCCCACACCCCTTTCCATCATCCCACTCACACCAACTCCACCACCACAAACACCCTCCATCACTCACAATCCACTCCACCACCCCTTACTCCCTCACTCCTCCTCCACCACAACAATAACAAAGGCGTGACGAGGAAGTGCAAGTCAGTGGCCACCGTTGGGACCTTGCAATCGTGGACCGCGTCAGGGTTTATTGACAAACACTGGTAACGCCGTTGAGAAATAAATGATATTGGTAGCTTTAGTGTGGGTGTATTTCTGGGTTTGTTCTGGTGGGTTTAATTTAGGGTTTATGTTGGTTTTATTTTAAGGTTTATGTTAGTTTAATTTTAGGGTTGATGTTTGGTTTATTTTAGGGTTTAGGTTGGTTTAATTTTAGGTTTATTTTTGGGTTCATGTTGGTTTAATTTTAGGTTTATTTTAGGGTTCATGTTGATCTGATTTTACGGGTTATCTTGTTTTTTTTTAGGTTTTATTTATCTTGAATTTATTGAAAACTGTGGATGATTAATTAATTATACGAGTCAATTTATTTGTGATAATAATAGTTAGGCATTTTCTCGGTGAAGATAATCAGTAATTGATTTATTTCAGCGATAATTTATACGACAGCGGATTTATTTCACATATTAACGTCTCATACAACAATCCAGTAATAGATCAAGCGCTAAAACTGTTATTATTCCTTATATTTTGGGTGAAAGTATAAAGCAGGGAAATCAACATACTACTATCAGCAGACATTCAGTGTTCTTCCCTTTGTGAAGAATAGGTACCGATTTAAGCTCACAAACAGTCACACCACAGAAGGCTGCTCCAACACACTTTGAACCAACTTTTTTGGAAATTGTAAATCACATCCAGTCTCAACCCTCACTTTAGTTTTGGTATTGTTCTGTGTATTTGTATTTTGAACTGAAGCCCTTATTTTCCTATGCAAAAGAGCTTTATTTTACCTTAAAATAACACATGGAGGACTTTTTTTCTGGCGTTTATAATAACATCACATTATTATTATTATTATTATTATTATTATTACTATTATTATTATTATTATCATTATTATTATTAATATTATATATATATGTAACCGGTCGGAATTTACTGGACTTTAATTTCTCACTTGACTTGGGGTTTATTAAAATTTAATAGATGGTAATGGCAGTGGAAGCGCCCCTTTGAGAAAAATCCCGAACCAGCACAAGAACACTTAAATCTACTAAACAAAATGAATTGTCCGTGACCCGTGGAAGGATAGCGTCTGTGACTGGGATGAATGAGACACACTGTAAAATTTAGACACTTATATTCCCTCCAACTTTACAAACACAATCAAATAATGGTACACCAATATGCGCACCTCTTAACTTGAACTTAAAACACTACTCTGGGGAATAAAAGTTATACAGGATCTAGAAATTATTAGAAACTCAGGCAACAATAAATTTGAAGTATTAAGAAATGTTGCCTGCACACATGAAACAGGCCTTAAGGGCTTTCAACAAAATAATATCAGTCACTGAGGAAATGGTAATAAAAAATAAGAAATTAAACACTCTACAATGAATAGGCCTTAAGGGCTTTCAACAAAATTATATCACCCCAACAGATGCACTCTTCCAAACCTAACTTAAACACTACTCTGGGGAACAAAGGTTATACCTGATCAGAATTATGGAGAAAATTTAGATGCATTAAAAGAATCAAACCCCAGTATCACTCTGGTTCCACTTAATGATACAAACATTCAAAAAACACCACTATCAAAATTATTTAAGAAATATTAAACTACACACGTCAAGATAATATCAGTCTGAGAAATGGTATTAACTACACCCGTAATAAGGGAGATAAAATGTTCCTCTAGGTATCTCCTAGAGACCTAGACTCATGATCTCAGTGTGTGACCATTAATTTACTCAGATAGCCTCAGTGTACTCCCAGTGCGTCCATGGGCAGGAAGAGAGAACGCCAGCAGGTGTCTATGGCCAGTAGGTAACACTTCTAGCTGACCGAGGACACGTGGTGTTGTGCACCCGAGTGGTAAGAACTGATCACCCACTGCTGATGCCGGTCCCGTGACGTTTAGTTGTCGAGAGCACTCGTTCACTCAAGAGATCCTTTGCTACCCCGCTAAACAGTGACAGGCCTACACTGATCGGTCCAATGGCGACAATCGCCACCCTCAATCATCAACGGCAGTCTCAAACGGCAGTCAATCTCTCGCAGTCAACTCTGGTCAACTCCGGTCAACTCCAGTCAAGTGGGTTCTGACGGAAACCCTGAAATGAACTCACTGTTAGCTCTAGTTAACTTTACCACTGCCCTATCTAAACCCTGTCTGAGATTGAATGAGACTTACTTGATATACTGCCATAGCGCAGCACAGGTGACTAGGCCACGTGACTATTCCTGTGACGGACGCGCAGGGACGTCTTGTCTGTGTGAATGCTTCCCGCCACTGAGAGAGAGCCAGCGTCCCGTCCTCTCAAGGCGTTAGCTTAGGTCTACGTGACATATTTTCCGCCTAACTAATAACTCCTTGGGACACCCGTAACATTATTCAGACTGATAAACGATCTATTATAATTTCAAATTCAATAATAGTCCCTTACTTCATGAATCGCATCATTATTAATTCGGTGAATTACATTTAATATCATATAGGCCTAGTTCCACCATCTCTCGCTGTGAGCAGGAAGCGCTCTCTCCCCTCAGATGACCTTGAACGCTCAGTATCGCTAATGGCCGGGCTTTTGAAATTATTCTGAAATTTCTGAATAATATATATATATATATATATATATATATATATATATATATATATATATAATTTTTTTTTTTTTTTTTGGGGGGGGGGGGTGGGGTTATTGTACTGTGTACTGCAGTATATCATAATACCACTTCTTAAAGCAATCTCCCCTGTATGCCTGTGTTTCGGGCGCGAATCGGTTATTAAACCATTATTTTGTACTGCTTGAAGACAGTTTCATATTTCCATATTTTATATTGCTGTATTTAACTGGGCTAGTGACTAGTGCTATTATTTAACTGCAGAGAACGTGTATGCTGAAAATGAAAGCTATGTTTTGTCTTAAATTTTCTGACAATAATATATAGTACTGCATTTCTGATTTTACATCTAATTCTGTGGAACGCAATGTTGACTTATTTTGGCCGACTAGTGTATAAAGGATGTGGACCCTGGTATAATGTGTGTTTTATTTAGACTAAACTTTTATGTGTACTGACCATGAGGTGAACACAAGTAGCTAACTGTTTTGTTTTTAACTTAAAGGTTTTGTGGACATTATGGATATTTAAGATCATTATCGTTCAGTTTTTATAAGACATAGTACAGTAGTTTTAACGCTAGGGTGTGTGGTACATTTTTTGAGATGAGTGATGCGGATGGCATGGCACGGATGATATGATACGGATAAGATACGGATGGCATGATATAGATTGCATGATACGGATGATATGACACGGATGACATACACAGATGATACGACACAGATGACACGACATGGATAGCACGATACAGATTGCAAGATATTGATGATATGACACGGATGACACGACGTGGATGACAGATGATGCGGGTGACAGATGACACAGATGACATGACACGGATGACACAATACCGTTGACTCAATACAGATGACATAATACGCTTGACACTGCAGATGGCACAATACAGATGACACAATATGGTTGACACTAGATGACACTGTAATGATGACACAATACAGATGACACAATATGGTTGACACTAGATGACACTGTAATGATGACACAATACAGATGTCACAATACGGTTGACCTGACCTCCGCACTCTTATTACTTACACTTCTAGATATAAAACCCAATACTCTGTTTGCCTTATTTCGAACTTTAACGCACTGTTTTCTAGGCCGTAGGTCCGGGCTTACAAATACCCCTAGGTCTCTTTCATACGTCGACTTCTCTAGGTTGATGTTGTTAAGGCTGTATACATTGACAGTATTTGTTCTTCCAATATTAAGTACGCTGCACTTGTTGGAGTTAAATTTCATTTGTCATTTTCTGACCACTCCTGCAATTTATTTAAATCCTCCTGTAGTGCGTTTGCATCCTGCCCTGAATTTATCCGTTGCCATAGAATGGTTGCCAGTTATCAATGAACGCCCAACCATTGCTTGCACAATGTTTTTCCAATCGGCAATTTATAGAATTGCCCTGGACAGTCATTCACCACCAACTCCTCTTCTAGGCAAGAGACCACATACTATCTGATCCCTCCCCTATCTCTAACCTTCCCCAGCGCCTCCCTATACCTCTTGAAAAGTTCCTCACTCCTAACCTTTCCTATGTCGTTACCTCCCACGCTAAGACACTACTGGCTTGGTACCCTCCCCTTACAAAAACCTATCTGTCCTCTCAGTTACATGCCCTATCCCAGCCCAAGGAAAACACACCCTAGTCCTACTTTTCCTATCTCTTGCTCAAAAAGTCCTATCTAAGAACCTCACCTGGCTGTCCAATTACCACGACCTTACCACTGGGCAGGGTTTGAACAACTGCCCTTTTCTCTCCTGGCACCACATCGTCCTGCCTCTTCTCTTCCTCGCCAGCTTCCTCCAACACCTGGTAGGGGTTACTGCACTCCACACCCTGGTCAACTTTCCTGAGTCTGACCCTAGTCCCCTTGGAGACAATCACTCTCCACGCCTGCTTCTCCTGACCCTCCTTCGCAGGTGTCCTGCTAGGTAGGACACCTACCTGAAGGAGTTCAGTCCTGAGGACTTCGTTCTCTCCCTTTAAAACGTCTATCTCTCTCCTCAACTGCTGCAGCTGACTTAACAGAGTGGCCAGGGGGTCGTCTCTCCTCACACACCGTCCCTCTTCTCCCACAACACAACGATCCATGGCGGCCATTTCCTATGGTCACTAACACGAGCACTTAGGGGCACGTCCTTCTCCAACCTAGGTCAGGTAGGGAATATGGGTAGGTCAGGTAGCGAATATGGGTAGGTCAGGTTGGGAATATGATCAGGTAGCGAATATGAGTCGGGTAGGTCAGGTTGGGAATATGATCAGGTAGCGAATGTGAGTCGGGTAGCGAATATGGGTCAGGTAGCGAATATGGGTCAGGTAGCGAATATGAGTTGGGTAGCAAATATGGTCAGGTAGCGAATATGGGTAGGTCAGGTTGGGAATATGGGTTGGGTAGCGAATATGGGTACGTCAGGTAGGGAATATGATCAGGTAGCGAATGTCAGTCGGGTAGCGAATATGAGTCGGGTAGCGAATATGAGTCGGGTAGCGAATATGGTCAGGTAGCGAATATGGGTCAGGTAGCGAATATGAGTTGGGTAGCAAATATGGTCAGGTAGCGAATATGACACTAGATGACACACTACTGATGACACCATACAGATGACATAATACAGATGACACATTACAGTTGACACTACGGATGACACAATACAGATGAGACTACAGATGACACAAAACTGTTAATACTACAGGTGACACAATACAGATGAAACACTTCTGATGACACTCTACAGATGGCACAATACAAATGACACAATGCGGTTGATACTACAGGTGACACAATACAGATGACATGACACGGATGACAGGACACAACCAGGAGCCATACAAAGGTGACCCAGGGGAGAGTTGTGTGTCGGCGTGTAGTTACGTCCGCAGATGAGGATAATGACCAGGTAGGAGGGTCACTGGTCCCCTCACCATTAACTCGGTCCACTGCTGGAAATCACCATGGAAAAGTAGATTTTTTCTCCTAATACTGATGTGTGTGTGTGTGTGTGTGTGTGTGTGTGTGTGTGTGTTTTAATTCGGTAATAACAAATAATAATAATGGTAGTGAAAATAACTAACTACAACAACAATAATTTTATGTAAAATATGAAAGCTTACAACCAATTACAGTATTCCTTAAAGCTGGGTTAATTAGTCGATGAGTCAGTCTGGGAGAGAGGGAAAGGGGGGGGGGGGCAATTGGTCGCTTATTTCTGCAATAACACCTTGAGCGGAAACGGTGAGGCCCTAAACTCATTATTTCAGACGATAATACAAGGAAAATAAAATAAAAATAACTAAAACTAGAGAAAAAACCGATAAACGTTAGAAAGCCTTTTTTTTTATTAGAGCGAATCAGTATCGTTCTCACATCTAACCACCAAGTATTTTATTCGTGTTATATAACTTATAAAGAGTCGGTACTATTTACACATGTGGTTGGTTTCACACTGAGGAGCTTGGGCAGTCAGTTTGTCCAGCGACGGAGAAGGTGCAGTAGTGAAATGATGAATTACCACCAGAGAAGAGGCAGAAATGGTCACTACAGCTGGCGTGTGTGCTACATGTGAGAGAGAGTATTGTTTTAGTCAGTCATCATCAGAAAGAATCATTGCAGAGATGCTTAGATGAATCAAGAACCGTACACCTTTTGAGGCCAAGCACTGCTATATTCTGTGTACATATGCAATATTTGAATTATTTTAATACCAATAATTTATCTGTACCTTGGTAAATTAATGCATCCATTGCTGATTAGGTTGTTGACACTTTAATTCAACAGTAAGGCATTTGTTTAACAATGATATATATTTCACTTTCTAAACCCGTCGACAACCTGATCTGTGGGGCCACCTTTGCCAGTCTACTGTGTATATGTGTTAATAAAATAGAAAAGACTTACCAGAAAAATTCATTTCTTTCAAAAATTTCTCTCATCTTATCCAGAGTTCATGTGTTGCTATGTTCCTTCATTGAACAATATAAATCGGCCGCTTCTCTTCCATGAGAGATAGTGTATCAGTCGTTCAGCATCACACGCCCGAACCCTTATCAGTCATGGCTGCTCCTGGTTTTGGCACGTCTTGTTTTGTTCGGTCAGTGTGGAGGCTCTTATTTAATCCATTATATTTCTGAGCATCAGACGTGACTTGTAGTCTTGCAACAGTTTTGTTTTGTCTTGTCTGTTCAGAGTGAAATCAGCCTCACCTACGAGCGATTTTTTTGTGTTTATAACTTATTAATGGAACCCGTTCTCACACACCTTACCTACAAGAGCTTTATTTGTGTTATAACTTAAATAAATAAGTTAGAAGCATTCTTACATCACAATCAATAGAAAAAAAATAACACGATCGTTTTTGTGTTCTAGCTTAAATGAGTCAGCTTGGTGCGCTCGCACATAATAGGAAAAAAATTAACACACAGGCGGTTTGTGTGTTAGCTTAAATGAGTCAATCTGACGTGCTCTCACAGTAATAAGGGAGAGAGTGAATAAACGTAGTGTACAAGCCGAGTTAGATGAAGGATAGTTGGTCATGCCGATTATAGTATATCTTTCTACTGGCAGGATTTCGTAGAACACAGGGAAAAGAGGTGATGTTATGATGGGGGGAGAGAGAGAGAGGGTGTTGTTATGATGGGAGAGAGAGAGAGAGAGGGTGATGTTATGATGGGGAGAGAGAGAGAGGGTGTTGTTATGATGGGAGAGAGAGAGAGAGAGGGTGTTGTTATGATGGGAGAGAGAGAGAGAGGGTGTTGTTATGATGGGGAGAGAGAGAGAGGGTGTTGTTATGATGGAGAGAGAGAGAGAGAGAGAGGGTGATGTTATGATGGGGAGAGAGAGAGGGTGTTGTTATGATGGGGAGAGAGAAAGAGGGTGATGTTATGATGGGGAGAGAGAGAAGGTGTTGTTATGATGGGAAAGAGAGAGAGAGGGTGTT
The DNA here is from genome assembly GCA_958450375.1 of Homarus gammarus. NCBI lineage: Eukaryota > Metazoa > Arthropoda > Malacostraca > Decapoda > Nephropidae > Homarus > Homarus gammarus. Next base: position 18,878 of record CAUDMG010004115.1, read on the forward strand.
GTTATGATGGGAGAGAGAGAGAGAGGGTGTTGTTATGATGGAGAGAGAGAGAGAGAGAGGGTGATGTTATGATGGGGAGAGAGAGAGGGTGTTGTTATGATGGGGAGAGAGAAAGAGGGTGATGTTATGATGGGGAGAGAGAGAAGGTGTTGTTATGATGGGAAAGAGAGAGAGAGAGGGTGTTGTTATGATGGGAGAGAGAGAGAGAGGGTGTTGTTATGATGGGAGAGAGAGAGAGAGGGTGTTGTTATGATGGAGAGAGAGAGAGAGAGAGGGTGTTGTTATGATGGGAGAGAGAGAGAGGGTGTTGTTATGATGGAGAGAGAGAGAGACAGAGGGTGATGTTATGATGGGGAGAGAGAGAGAGGGTGTTGTTATGATGGGAGAGAGAGAGAGAGGGTGTTGTTATGATGGGGAGAGAGAGAGAGAGGGTGTTGTTATGATGGGAGAGAGAGAGGGTGTTGTTATGATGGGAGAGAGAGAGAGAGGGTGTTGTTATGATGGGAGAGAGAGAGGGTGTTGTTATGATGGGGAGAGAGAGAGAGAGGGTGTTGTTATGATGGGAGAGAGAGAGGGTGTTGTTATGGTGGGGGAGAGAGAGAGAGGGTGTTGTTATGATGGGAGAGAGAGAGAGGGTGTTGTTATGATGGGAGAGAGAGAGGGTGTTGTTATGATGGGAGAGAGAGAGAGAGGGTGTTGTTATGATGGGGAGAGAGAGAGGGTGTTGTTATGATGGGAGAGAGAGAGAGAGGGTGTTGTTATGATGGGAGAGAGAGAGAGAGGGTGTTGTTATGATGGGGGAGAGAGAGAGAGGGTGTTGTTATGATGGGGAGAGAGAGAGAGGGTGTTGTTATGGTGGGGGAGAGAGAGGGTGTTGTTATGATGGGGAGAGAGAGAGGGTGTTGTTATGATGGGAGAGAGAGAGAGAGGGTGTTGTTATGATGGGAGAGAGAGAGAGAGGGTGTTGTTATGATGGGGAGAGAGAGAGGGTGTTGTTATGGTGGGGGAGAGAGAGAGAGGGTGTTGTTATGATGGGAGAGAGAGAGAGAGAGGGTGTTGTTATGATGGGAGAGAGAGAGAGGGTGTTGTTATGATGGGAGAGAGAGAGAGAGGGTGTTGTTATGATGGGGAGAGAGAGAGAGGGTGTTGTTATGATGGGAGAGAGAGAGAGAGGGTGTTGTTATGATGGGAGAGAGAGAGAGAGAGGGTGTTGTTATGATGGGGAGAGAGAGAGGGTGTTGTTATGGTGGGGGAGAGAGAGAGAGAGGGTGTTGTTATGATGGGAGAGAGAGAGAGAGGGTGTTGTTATGATGGGGAGAGAGAGAGAGAGGGTGTTGTTATGATGGGAGAGAGAGAGGGTGTTGTTATGATGGGAGAGAGAGAGAGAGGGTGTTGTTATGGTGGGGGAGAGAGAGAGAGGGTGTTGTTATGATGGGAGAGAGAGAGAGAGGGTGTTGTTATGATGGGAGAGAGAGAGAGAGGGTGTTGTTATGATGGGAGAGAGAGAGAGAGGGTGTTGTTATGATGGGAGAGAGAGAGAGAGGGTGTTGTTATGATGGGGAGAGAGAGAGGGTGTTGTTATGGTGGGGGGAGAGAGAGAGAGTGTGTTGTTATGGTGGGGGAGAGAGAGTGGGTGTTGTTATGGTGGGGGAGAGAGAGGGAGTGTTGTTATGGTGGGGGAGAGAGAGAGAGAGGGGGTGTTGTTATGGTGGGGGAGAGAGAGGGAGTGTTGTTATGGTGGGGGAGAGAGAGAGGGTGTTGTTATGGTGGGGGAGAGAGAGAGGGAGTGTTGTTATGGTGGGGGAGAGAGAGAGGGGGTGTTGTTATGGTGGGGGAGAGAGGTGGGGGGGGGATCTTCTTCACCTTGTCTCTACTTGTTCTTCCGCGTCACCAGGATACACGGTGGCGTGGGAGTAGAATCACCTCCCTCACTCCCTCGACGCCTCCCTTCGTCTCTCCCTTCCTCCCTCCCTTCATCCCTCCCTCCCTCCCTCCCTTCATCCCTCCCTCCCTTCATCCCTCCCTCCCTTCGTCCCTCCCTCCCTCAATCCCTCCTTCCCTCCCTCTCTCCTTCCCTCCACACCTTCCTTCTTTTCTCCCTTCCTCTCTACCTCCTCTTCTGTATCCCTCCCTCCCTACCTCCCTTCACACCTCCCTTTCTCTCTCCCTCCCTTCCTCTCTCCCCCTCTCCCTTCCTCTCTCCCCTTTCCCTCCACACCTCCCCCCCCCTCCCTCCACACCTCCCACCACTCCCTCCACACCACCCTCCCTCCACACCACCCTCCCTCCACACCTGCCTCCCTATCTCCCTCACTCTCCTTCGTCTCCCTCCCTCCCTCAAACAGACTGCCGGGTCCTGGTGTGGCAGCGTCGTTAAGAGCGTCACAGGAAGGATCTACTCTACTCTATAATGAACCTTCGGGGAACTTCCTACTATTACAAGATGATTGACGGAGTGTGTTATTGTTTTGTTCCTGGATGTGTGTCTGGCTTTTTTTATTGTTGTTTGTTCGGTTTTGTGTTTGTTTGGGATGTTTTTGTGATTGTTTGTATTTTGTTATTTTTTATTTATTTTTTATTTTATTTACGTGTTATGTTTCCGTGTTATGCTTCCTACACTAAAACATTGTCGAACATTAAGCAACACCCACACAAGGACAGTGACTATCATTAGCTGTATAAAGGTAGAAGACTTACACTGGCACCACCAGGATATTATTACCTACCATTCGAACACCTCCAATCTTGTACTTCACATTCAAGGATGAGCTGTGGTGTTTTTTTTTTTATTAACTATTGCATTTACTGGGTTAGATCCTCCTGCTTTCCTTACTTACTATCTGAGAGACAAATTTCTTCGGGAGGATGTTTTTGGCTGCGTTTAAATCAGTGCTTTTCAACCGTTTTCATGGCGAGTCACCCGAGGGAAGCTCTTCCACGAGCTGGGTCACCCCATTATGAGGCGCACCATATCATGTTACACATAAGCATAATAAGTCATAATAAATAGACCATTTATCTGTAATTTTATTATATATATATATATATATATATATATATATATATATATATTATATATATATATATATATATATATGCCGAGCTGTCCCATATCAAGAACGGAAATGGAATAGCATCAGGTGCATTGGAAAAAACAAACACCTGTCCAGTACTCCAGGAAACCAGCAGTTATTTACTTATAATTAATTTTGATTTATTTTTAATGTACGGAACTTTTATCTAATCCAATAGACTATAGGACTAGGCGTGTGTGTGTGTGTCTGTTCTGGGCAGCCGGAACGGCACAATCGTTTTTCATCAAACTAGATGGAATAATTGCAAAAAATTCGTAGAGTGGAACAAACCTGGTCCCATGTCGATGGTTTCTTTAGGAGAGATAGGAAGAAACTGGTTCACAAATAGGGTGGTGGACGAGTGGAACAAGCTTAGCAACTTTGTAGTAAGTGCGGGAACTCTGGAAAGTTTCAAAAGGTGGCTAGATAGATTCATGGATGATAGAGAGTGGTAGTAACTCTCGACAGGAGCTGCCATGCACAGGCCAACCGGCCTATGGCAGACTCCTTATGTTCTTATAACCATTTTATTTACGCTGGAAAATGATGCAAGTCTACGGACTTTTCGCACCCTCATTCGCTGTAAGCTGTCAGCCCACGATTGCAGTTATCGTACGGCTCCCTCCTCCTCCCCCTACTTTTTCTCTGAACCTACTTTTTTTTTTAATGTTGTTTGGATTAGTAAAGCAAGGAAGATGAGTAAATAGAAAAATAAAGAAGGGGAAACAGAAAATAGTTAGAGATAACAGGTGTGGGGAGCTGAGTTTCATCATGCGTCTGGATGCGCAGTTTCAACGTTACTAGACGCCCTTACAGCTACAGTGTATACTTATTCCTGTGGCTCATGGAAAAGGAGAAGAGATAAAAAGATATTAACAGGAATGCATGGAGAAGATGACTACAATAGACACAGGGTGAATATAGACTGTGAAACAGACAGGAAGTTGACAAAAATAGACAGATTCATACATGCACAAATAGACAATATGGCAACTAACATGACAGACAGACAGCTGACTGACTGGTTCACATTAGACAAACTGGCAGACACACGCCAACAACGGATAAGACAGACAGATTGACGTCACAAAGAGTACAGACGGGCTTACATTCAAACACCACGCAAACGAACAGACAGTTGGGATGGCAATAGACAGGACGGATAGACTTGAGACAGATTAGAAGGCATTTATAAACAAGAATAAAACCAAGTTGACCATAGCTGCGTCAGTGAGTGTAGGAGGTCTTACATCCACCAGCGTAAATAATAAGACGCATTGAAAACTAACACCCTCGCGCGGAAAGAACGTCGATGGTTGGTCAGTCATGTGAGATGAGCCTAAAACTGACTAACGTAGATGATGACTATGATGACTTAACACAGGTGATGACTTAAGCAGATGGTGACTAATCTAACCAGAATCAAGGCCACTTCTCTTCATAATATAATTTATCTCGGAATGATCATCGGTGATTCATAATAAAACATTTTTTTATGATTTGAACCTCTCCTTATGGCGAATATTTCTTTAACTAATTATTCTAATCTTTATTCTATTCCTTCCTATAGTATGCTAGATACTTACAGTACTTAATAACCACGACCATGATTATAACAACCACGACCATGATTATAACAACCACGACCATGATTATAACAACCACGACCATGATTACAACAACCACGACCATGAATATAACAACCACGACTATGATTATAACAACCACGACTATGATTATAACAACCACGACCATGATTATAACAACCACGACCATGAATATAACAACCACGACCATGATTATAACAACCACGACCATGAATATAACAACCACGACCATGATTATAACAACCACGACCATGAATATAACAACCACGACCATGAGTATAACAACCACGACTATGATTATAATAACCAAGACCATGATTATAACAACCACGACCATGATTATAACAACCACGACCATGATTATAACAACCACGACCATGATTATGACAACGACGACCATGATTATAACAACCACGACCATGATTATAACAACCACGACCATGATTATAACAACCACGACCATGATTATAACAACCACGACCATGATTATAACAACCACGACCATGATTATAACAACCACGACCATGAATATAACAACCACGACCATGATTATAACAACCACGGCCATGATTATAACAACCACGACCATGATTATAACAACCACGACCATGAATATAACAACCACGACCATGATTATAACAACCACGACCATGATTATAACAACCACGACCATGATTATAACAACCACGACCATGATTATAACAACCACGACCATGATTATAACACCCACGACCATGATTATAACAACCACGACCATGAATATAACAACCACGACCATGATTATAACAACCACGGCCATGATTATAACAACCACGACCATGATTATAACAACCACGACCATGAATATAACAACCACGACTATGATTATAATAACCAAGACCATGATTATAACAACCACGACCATGATTATAACAACCACGACTATGATTATAACAACCAGGACCATGATTATAACAACCACGACCATGAATATAACAACCACGACTATGATTATAGCAACCACGACTATGATTATAACAACCACGACCATGATTATAACAACCAGGACCATGATTATAACAACCACGACCATGATTATAACAACCACGACTATGATTATAACAACCAGGACCATGATTATAACAACCAGGACCATGATTATAACAACCACGACCATGATTATAACAACCATGAACATGATTATAACAACCACGACTATGATTATAACAACCACGACATTATTATAACGACCATGATTATAACAACCACGACCATGATTATAACGACCACGACCATGATTATAACGACCACGACCATGATTATAACAACCACGACCATGATTATAACAACCACGACTATGATTATAACAGCCACGAACATGATTACAACAACCACGACCATGATTATAACAACCACGACCATGATTATAACAACCACGACCATGATTATAACAACCACGACTATGATTATAACAGCCACGAACATGATTACAACAACCACGACCATGATTATAACAACCACGACCATGATTATAACAACCACGACTATGATTATAACAGCCACGAACATGATTACAACAACCACGACCATGATTATAACAACTACGACTATGATTATAACAACCACGAACACGATTACAACAACCACGACCATGATTATAACAACCACGACTATGATTATAACAACCACGACCATGATTATAACAACCACGACCATGATTATAACAACCACGACCATGATTATAACAACCACGACCATGATTACAACAACCACGACCATGATTACAACAACCACGACCATGATTATAACAACCACGACTATGATTATAACAACCACGACCATGATTATAACAACCACGACCATGATTATGACAACCACGAACATGATTATAACAACCACCACCATGATTATAACAACTACGACTATGATTATAACAACCACGACCATGATTATAACAACCACGACCATGATTATAACAACCACGACTATAATTATAACAACCACGACCATGATTATAACAACCATGAACATGATTATAACAACCACGACTATGATTATAACAACCACGACCATGATTATAACGACCATGATTATAACAACCACGACTATGATTATAACAACCACGACCATAATTATAACAACCACGACCATGATTATAACAACCACGACCATAATTATAACAACCACGAACATGATTACAACAACCACGACCATGATTATAACAACCACGACTATGATTATAACAACCACGACCATGATTATAACAACCACGACTATAACAACCACGACCATGATTATAACAACCACGACCATGATTATAACAACCACGACCATGATTATAACAACCACGAACATGATTATAACAACCACGACCATGATTATAACAACTACGACTATGATTATAACAACCACGACCATGATTACAACAACCACGACCATGATTATAACAACCACGAACATGATTATAGCAACCACGACCATGATTATAACAACTACGACTATGATTATAACAACCACGAACACGATTACAACAACCACGACCATGATTATAACAACCACGACTATGATTATAACAACCACGACCATGATTATAACAACCACGACCATGATTATAACAACCACGACCATGATTATAACAACCACGACCATGTTTACAACAACCACGACCATGATTACAACAACCACGACCATGATTATAACAACCACGACTATGATTATAACAACCACGACCATGATTATAACAACTACGACTATAACAACCACGACTAGGATTATAACAACCACGACTATGATTATAACAGCCACGACTGATCATAGCAACCACGACTATGATTATAACAACCACGACCATGATTATAACAACCACGACTGATCATAACAACCACGACTAGGATTATAACAACCACGACCATCTATCTAATATACTATAGGAATAGCCGTGTGTCTGTGTGTGTGTCTGTTCTAGGCAGCAGAAACGGCACAATCGTTTTTCATCAAACTTAGTGGAAAAATCGCAAAAAAATTCGTAGAGTGGAACAAACCTTGTCCCATGTCGATGGTTTCTTTAGGAAGGCATTAATTAACCATTTTATTTACCCTGGAAAACGATGTCGCTGTATGCTGTCTGCCGGACGGCGGTTGCACGCAGCCAAGCACGAGCGTTCGAACTTTCACGCCTCGGTAGACTGTACCACCGGACTCGCCACCGGGCACGAAGTGCCCACCACCACTTGGTATAATACTATTTCAAATTACAGTTGGGATTTTTTTTTTTTTTTTTTTTTTTTGCGCACTTGTTTACTTTTTTCTCATAACACATTAGTACATAAAAGGGGAAAAGAGTGACGATGACCCATGACAAATGTTATTTAATTTTCAGTAAATCATAAACACAACAGAAAATTTTGTTTTACAATTTACATACTATCAAATATAAAACTTCTTGAATTATAAACACTAATGACTAGCATCTGCAGCTATAGTAGTGTAATGAGACAAATCTCACAAGAAGAAGATTACATATAGGTAGAATATTGATAGTATAAGAGTATAAAAGAGAGGAAGATTTTGGTAGCGTGGCCGTGATAGATATTTACACTGTCAGTACACTTATCGTATCTTATACGTCAATACACATCTATTACGTCTTAAGGGCGACTTCTCAAACACTGCTTCGTTACAACTCTTTATTAATTACGAACATGACATGGACACATTAATAACACCTTCTATTGAAGTTACTAGGACATTATATTTACGTTACTAGGACATCATATTACGTTACTAGACACTGATTCTCGGACACGAACCTGAAATGAATACACTTCCCACATAAGTAACTCATCCCATGGAAAGCTCTGACAAACACTCACGTGACCTGGGGAAGGCCTAGCAGGGAGACTGCTTAGCTGGAACACTGGTGTTGGGAGGGCGACTGCTTAGCTGGGACACCGGAGGGAAGTCTCGGTCCTGACCGGAGGCGACCGGAGGCGGCTTGCCTCCGGCCCCTGACTTCTCTCGAGCACGACCGGGGACGTGGTAGCTGGCCCTTCCTTGTTACAAGACACACTCTCTCTCTGCCTGTGTATCTCTCTCCGTGTCTCTCTGGTCCGGATATCTCTCTCTGAGGGAGGACTAGGACGTCCTATATATTGAGAGGCGAGCCGTCAGGTTGAGCTGGTCGGGTGGCGGGGGGGGGGGGGGGCGGCGAAGGGTCTCCTTACATTTGACCTGGCCAATGTGAGGTCAGGTCTGGACTTTTTCAGATGTAGGTTATTGTGTATTTTGGGAGAGAGTCGGCCGGTGCCTTCTTACATGTTTGTTGTGGTGCCGTGTCACATGGGAGGGGAGCCTGGCTGATTTATAACCCTTGGTCAACCGTGAGAGTTACCCTACACTTGACCTCCCTAATGTCGGGTCAAGTCTGGACTTCTTTCTGCTGTGTAGGATATTGTGTATATTGGGAGAGAGTCGGCTGGTGCCTTCTTACATGTTTGTTGGCCGTGTGACATGGGAAGGGGAGCTAGTTGATTTATAACCCTTGGTCAGCCGCAAGAGATACCCTACACTTTTGACCCCCCTAATGTCGGGTCAAGTTTGGACTGTTTCTGAGATGTAAGCTGTGGTCTGACAACCCATCACTACAGTAGAGACTTTGGCTCATATCACACTTGTGTTTACATTTTATTTCCATTGTAATAATACTGTAAATTTCAAAGCAAAGGTTATTTACAGTAAATACATACCTAATAAAATTGTATGCATACACCACACATGATAAAATAAAGAAAATACACTTTTATATTGAAAAACATAATAATTCTCACATAATAATAGAAAATAAATTATATTCAATCTTCGTAAAATAAATTAAAGCTCCATTTTCTTTCCTTTACGGCTTTTTTTGCTGTTGTGTTTCATTAATCAGCTCATCCCAAGAAGGAGTGATCTCTTCTTCGACAGCTTCTCGTATCAGTGTGTCAACGTCCAGAAGGCAGTTCCTTTTTTTTGTTTTGACAACGATAAGAGTTGAAAATCCTTTTTCTGATAATGTAAGCTGTGATATTACTCTAACCTTTCTAACGAGAGTTACTCAGTCAAAGCTTATCTTGTGATGTATTGTTCCAGACTTATATATACAGCCAGATCACCCCTAGTAGTCACCCCAGCCACTTGGGTCATCCCTGGGACACCCCAGCCTACCAGGTCACCCCTGGGTTACCCCAGCCGATCAGGTCACCCCTGGACCTAGCCTGGGTCACCCCAGGGTGACTAGTCGCCCCGGTTGAAAAGCACTGGTTTAAATCGCCCTTATGTTGTCCTTACGGGACTTTATTATAGAGATTTTTCTCCACCGAGAGAAATTGTTTGTATTATTTTTTTTCTTCAAATTTATCTCACAACCTAACCTAACCTAACCTAACCTAACCTAACCTAACCTTCCCCTTCACCTCCTTCACTAAACCAGTGTTTAGCATCCTTGGTGAAGAATGTTGAAGAGGAGATAATTATAATTTAGTTTACACACACACACACACACACACACACACACACACACACACACACACACACACATAATGATCTTGTGTATATCAGCCAGCCGTGTCATGACTCATAAGGTCTCATGGCTGAACACACGGGTGAGGACGAGACGTGCAAGTAGATTGTGTGTGTTGGGGTGGATAGCCCTGAGAAAACCGGATGTTCAGGTGTTGTACTGCTACCCCCTGTGTGAGAGAGAGGGGTAGGAGAGGATGAGAAAGAAAGAGAAAAGATTGTGTGAGAAAGAGAGCGAGAGACGAGAGAGACATTAGTACCCAAAAGACTGACTCGGTGATACTTTTTCTTACGTCTACAGTAAACAATATTTATTTTTATGTGTGAGCGAGACTGTTGACATTTTCAGTAACACTCCTATAAAGGTCACTAAAGGACACACACACACACACACACACACACACACACACACACACACACACACACACACACACACACACACACACTCGGACGTAAAGTCACATCTAGATTATATGAACTCGGAAAAATATTGAACGTAAAATATCAAGTAAAAATTAGTATAAAACACAGGAATTGTATCAATATTTGCTTATAGACAGACATACAGACTCAAAAACAGACAGACAGACACAGACAGACAGACAGACAGACCTACACTTTCTCACCATTTCACTTCAAGACAAAATCAATTATAACGATGTATAAGCTAATGATTCTAATGTTAAAGTTGGTCGCCAGGATAAGATAGTCATAGCTGCAAGTACCCACATCCTGTATGGCAACGTCACCCGTGTTATTCTGGACCGGGTGTTGTATCCTGGAGTGTGGGGAGGGGGCGGGGGGGGGGGGAACATCAGAAGGGGTGTGGTTGGGCATCAGGAAGGGATGTGTGTATAGGGGGCATCAAGAGAAGTATGTGTGTGTTGGGAGCATCAGAGGGGATGTGTATGTGTGGGGGTATAGGGAAGGGATGTGTGTCAGTGTGGGGAGGACATCAGGAGGGGGGGGAGGGGATGTGTACAGTGCGTGAGGTAGGATGTTCATTACTTAGGAGGTGCAGGTGTCAAGGAGTGTTTTTTTTTTAATAATGTTGAGGTGTTGACATTGTGTTGAGTATAGCTTTGACGATTATGACATGAAAACACACACACACACACAGACACACACACACACAGACACACACACACACACACACACACACACACACCGATTGATATATACAGTATATATATTATCACTACACAAAGGGAAAATCGGCCGAAATAGCCCAAATTCGAAGTGGCCAGTAATCGCCAAGCCCAGGGAAAATAATGACCTTGTAGTATCTGAAGCATATTATAAAACTGTAGCCTTAGCCACATCCCACTGTGTTTGAGTCACCTCTCGTATACAAAAGACGGATCACATGAAGAATAGGCACCCTAGCTTATTCTAACTTTGGAGTAACCACCCAAACGTTAACTTAACATAACTTAGTAATATAACAGCCTAACTTCTCCTAATCTAACCCAACCCAATCTCCAGGTAGCGTTAAGGTGTATAATAAATCGGGTAAACTAATCTTAACCTGATCTCATAATTACCTTATACCGTGCAGACTTCCCACACTGTGTTCTGGGTCCCGCCAAATCACGCAAAATGTGTTTTTGAATTTATGTTTCTTAGATTTGCCCAAAGTTTCTTTTTTTTAGCAAGTTTGGGGAAGAATTATTGATTGACTGTGTTAATTTGTATTTGGTAAGCAATCTAAATTTCTTACTCGCTGACAACTAGCGAAGGAAGACAGGGGCACTGGAGAATTTCCTTCTGTACATGAAGGGGTTGAGAACTTTGCCAGCCTCCTCCGATGGGCTGGTCACCGTTCCATTCCTGGGACCTCTGGTCGTGTAGCTCGCCGACCTGTTCCTTGGTGGTCGGAGGAGTACAGGCAGGCAATTGTTGAGCGGCGCAGAGCCTGTGGCTGTTACCGGCGTCATATGACGGAATTTTATCATGTGGAATACAAACAGGCCACAGTCCAAGCTTGTCGAGTCTTAAAGCATGCCCGTCGACAGTCTTTTTCCTCTTGCGTCAATTCTCTAAATGGAAACGTGTGCAGAAAATAGCCAGTTCTCAGGGCAAATGATGGTAGCTCAGTTGCTGCCCCTTAATAAGTTGCCGAGCTCTTTACCACAGTGGTTGCAGGGGTGTCTTCTATCGCAGCTCGATCTTCAGAGTTTCCGCGGGTGTGTAGAGTAGAGGAGTCACGCGCCCTTGATTTTGGAGTGGGACGTGACGAGACATACAAAATCATGTTTTCAATGAATGAAATGAAAACTGCCCTCTCACTTCCTGGAGGTACATCACCAGGGTCTGATGATATCCCATTTTCAATGCTCCGTTACCCTGAAGTTGGAGCACAGTCATTTCTATTGGAACTATATAACAGGACTTGACGAGAGGGTGTCTTCCCTTTCTTATGGCGGGAGGCTACTGTCCTGCCTTTCAAGAACACTGGAAAAGAGGGTCTCCACCCGCTGAAATATCGTCCGATAGCTCTGGCCTCCTGTATCTGCAAGTTGTTTGAAAAGATGGCCAACTCGCATTTAGTATACTATTTGGAGAAGAATGCCTTCTTTCATCATTATCAATCTGGCTTCTGGAAGATGTATTCAACAACAGATGTTCTTGTTTGTCTGGTGTCCTCGGTCTGTGAGGCCTTTGCTCGTTGCCAACATCTCGTCTGTGTTCTATTAGACCGAGAGAAAGCGTGCGACACAGCTTGGAGATTTGGCATCCTTAAGAAGCTTCACAATTTTGACTTGCAGGGAAATTTACCATCAATAATTAGGTCAGTTCTTGGGACATCGCACTTTTAGGGTCCGCGTTACTAAAGAAATGTCAGCACCACATATTCAGTAGGACGGGGTTCCTCAGGGCGTTGTCTCGAGTGTGACGTTATTTGCCATCGCAATAAATGGGGGTAGCAACGTCGGTTGTATGTAGACTACTTTTCCATTTGGTATGCAGCCTCCCGTATGTCAGTGGCTGAACGTCGCATGCAACTTGCACTAGACAAGGTTTCACGTTGGACCACAGAACATGGCTTCAGATATTTTCCCTTGAAGACTGTTGCCACGCATTACTGCCGCTTTCGAGGTGTTCACCCACATCCCGATCTACAACTCTATGGTCGCCGTGTGCGGTGTGTCAGAGACCCATTTCCTGGGAATTATCTTCGGGAACCGGCTTATGTGACAGCCACATATTCGTTACCTCAAAGAGTCCCGCCAACGTGCTCTCAAATTATTGAGAGTCTTGGGGCACACGTCATGTGGTGCTGACTGAGGAACTCTGCTACACCTTCACCACCTTCAAGTTAGACCCAAACTGTATTATGGGTACTCCTCAGCCACTGAGGCTAGACTCAATACACTGAACTCTATACATCATGCTGGGGTGCTCCTGGTGAACGGTGCCTTCTGGTCCTCGCTAATCACAAATCTACTGGTGGATGCTGATGAGCCACCCCTTGATCTTCGACGCCAGTATCTCCAGGTTTAGTGTTAGTCTTGCCTTCAACGCCTTCCGCAGTCTGTAACCAACACTTGTGTGGTTGACCTGACTATGTGCCCATATTACACTCGGCATCCAAGCCTCCCATGACCTTTTGGCTTAAGGGTAAGTGAGATTATGAGTCTTGTTTGTCTTCCTCCTATTCAGATATGCCCCATACAGTACCTTAATACCGCTCCGTGGATTCTCCCTCAAGTTTTTGAGCGTTTTAACGAAAGGAAGGACTTAATCCTTCCTTGTGTGGTTCGTTCTCTCTTTTTTTTTAGAGCATGCCGTCTCTCACAGAGAGACTATCCCTCTTTACGCCGACGGTTCTAAGTCGGATGCAGGGATGGGTTTTGGGGTAATTTTTCCAGACTTCTGTCGGAACGGTATAGCCTCCCCACTATGGCATCTATTTTTACTGCAGAGCTTTCGGGTATCTTACTTGCCCTCAAGATCATTTTTACCTAACCCTTTATATATATATATATATATATATATATATATATATATATATATATATATATATATATATATATATATATATATATATATATATATATGCAAGTAAATCACTGTAGGTGCGTGTGATCTAGGTATATGCTGATAACCACAAGGAAAGAAAAAAACACGAAGATCCCAAGCGCTTTCGTGTAATTCACATCTTCAGGGGTGAGTACAGACTAGAGAGAGAAATACAAATCAAGGTGTATATATACAGAGGAGGGCGAGACCAGGTCCACAATGGTCAGGTATTAGGTAATGACCCTACTAATCTTTAAATAGCACACCATATATATATATATAGTGTCCCCAAAAAATGTGCTCGCTCTTTGACTGCCCATTACTCATATATTTTTTGTTTTTGTTTCAGGTGCGACTAACCCTAAATAATGTTAATTTCTTTAATTTAACTCATTAGACTTGTATCTATGTCAATAAACACCTAAATCAAAACAAAAAATATATGAGTAATGGGCAGTCAAAGAGTGAGCACATTTTTTTTGGGACACCCTGTATGTACAGGTATATATAATTTTTTTATTTTTTTCCCTCGATTCTGGCAGTGCTCGCCAAGCTATAGCTAGAACTTTATCGCCCCATCCCTTAGTTTTAGCTATCTTAGAGTGGCTCTTTTTCATTGAACGTCGGGGCCGGAACGTCAGTTTTTGCTGGGTTCTGGTCCATGTGGGGAAGAAGGGGAATGAGCGTGCTGATGCTGTGCGAAAGCAGCTACTTCTCGCCCTGGGGCACATCATATCTCGCTACCTGCCTCTGATATGAAGCCGGTACTAAGAGCTGCCATCCGCTCCAATTGGCAACGCAGATGGGATATAGGCAGAACAAAGAAGCTCCACAGCATCCACCTTTGCTTTGGGTGCCTGGAAATATCAGGAACTGTCATGCCGCTGGAAGACTGCTTTGGCCC
The DNA here is from genome assembly GCA_958450375.1 of Homarus gammarus. Classification (NCBI taxonomy): domain Eukaryota; kingdom Metazoa; phylum Arthropoda; class Malacostraca; order Decapoda; family Nephropidae; genus Homarus; species Homarus gammarus. The sequence continues at coordinate 34,021 of CAUDMG010004115.1, forward strand.
GCCTTTGCCACATGCGGCTAACATATTTTTTTAATGAAGTGGGCGCCCCTCCCCAATGTGATGAATGTCTGGTCCCATTGACTGTTCGACGACACCTGGTGAAGTACCTCACTCTTAGAGATCTTTGTCATAGACACCTCTCCGGGTTCCGGGAAGTAGATGGGTCTTACCATCTCTTAATGGTGCTGGGGGGAGGAAGCAGGTTGCCTGGGAGGGGACGTTCTCTTTGTGGAGGAAGCTGGCCTTCTACACAAGCTTCGAGTTTTATCTATTAATGTTTAAATGTTTTTTATGGAAGTTTTATGCTATTTATTATCTATGTTTTGTCTTTTTATGGCTTTGCATTATCTGTGTTTAGCCTTCTAAGATTTTAGTTAAACTCGGCGGCATGTGTGACCGAAACTGTTGCGTCGCCAGGCATGTAATTACCACAATTAACCATTTAATCACTCAATCGCAAACAACATAATTTAAACTCGCAGCGAACCTCAATTACTCGCAAATATTACCAACATTACTAGCAGAAAATATCTCAAATCCCCCAATATTACCTCCCTCACTGGCAAACAACTCGCATTAATAAAATAAATAAATAAATAAATAAATAAAATAGAAACCAATTTACTTTAAACTTGGTGTAATTATAACCTCCATCTTTCGCCTCTCGTTATACTGGTCACCTTACTTAAGGTCGGTCAGTTCTCTGTTTCACACTTGCTAGGGACTGGGCACGTACTGTACGGCTTATCATGAAGGTAACTGACCAAGTGACAGTATAAGTCAGGTCTGGATTTAAGAGGAACTCACTTTGGCGCTGTCACAATTAACTCATCATCATTGATATAGATATACCAATTCGCTTAGATTAGTTTCTCACGTTAGAAGACAGACAGACAGACAGACAGACAGACAGATAGATAGAGGAGTTATGCTGACGTATTAGCAGGGCCACGAGAGGGGGCGGAGAGTAATGCAGGATCAGAACAGGTTCTACAACAGCTTGGGACTTCGAAGAAGTGTGTCGAAGAAATGAAAATTAACGGACCTACTGTTAGGGGAGAGGAGGAACACCAGGAACGTCTCCAGCGCAGGAACAATGTAATAGTTTTTGGAGTCCCAGAGAGCCAGGCGGAGGGAACTGTGAGTATGGAAACACACGATAAGGTGCTGTTTCAAAATATTTGTACAGAGGTTCTGAAGATTCCATCAACCCCTCAGAATGTGAGGAGGCTGGGACAAAAGCAGGTGGCTAAGCCTCGCCCCCTCAGGATCACACTAGTGAGTGAGGAGGAGAAATGGCAGGTTATTCGGCAGGCAAAAAACTTAGCAAGGAGCGAGGCATTTCGGGATGTATTCATTCACCTAGATCGCACGGTAATGCAGAGGAAACAGCACAAGAAGCTCCTGCAGGACTTGAAGCAGAAGAGGGAGGAGTCGAGGAGGAACGGGGAGAGGTGTACATGGGTTATACTCAGGGGGAGGGTAGTGGAAACAAGTGTGCCGACACAGGGCCAGGGGGCAGCAGTGCACCCTCCACCCACTCAACCCCCCACCCGGGAGGCGGCACCAGCTCAGCCTACCGGACAGGAGGAGGCGAGCGCCGTGTAAACAATGACATTTCTAACCACACCCTGCAAAATACAGTGTACTTAGCAAATGCTGCAGCTTCTGAGAATGGGGGGGGGGGGGGTTTATTACTAAGAGCAGAGACGTTACCGAGAACAAATTCTGGCTTGAATGTCATGTACACTAATACTGACACGTTCCTTGATAGGAGAGAGGAGTTTGAAACACTACTGAAGGTACACCAACCAAATATTTTAGGTGTTGTAGAACTGTTGTACAAGAAGAGGAGAATCGATTTAGAGGAATGCGAGTTCAGTATTGCTGGATATGACTCATTTACATACCTTTCTCAAGAAACTTGCAAGAGGGGTCTGGTTATCTCCGCTAGGCAAGACCTTAGAGCCAGCCAGGCGAGGGTACAGGGAGAGGATGTTTTTGAAGTGTCCAAATGGTGTAAAAATAAATTAAAGGGAGGGTGACTTACTTATCGTCGGGTGTGTCTACAAATCCCCAAACTGTGGCCTACTATATCAAAGGAACTTAAGAGCTTTAATAGACAACACGGCGATGCTCAACCCTAGCCACCTCCTTATCATTGGGGACTTTAACTATGGCGACATCGACTGGAGAAACGAGTCCACCCCGAATGACTTGAATAACCCTGCTACTCTTTTTGTAGAAACTCTGAGAGATAATTTTCTGCTCCAACATGTTAGAGACCCGACACATTACAGAGGGGAGCAAATACCTAAGCCACTTGACCTCATCATAACAAACGAGGAGGGTATGGTGGCCAAACTGGAACACCTTGCCCCAGTTGGCACCAGTCACCATACAGTGTTGTCATTCAGATTTAACTGTTACCTAGTTCAGAATAAGGCCAGGCCAAGGTGCAAATATTACAAGGGAAATTACAATGGAATGAGGGAAGAGATGAGGGGTATCAACTGGCCTGACTTATTAAGGTACAAGAACGCAGACAATACGCTGAATATCGTAACTAGTAAAATGACCCATTTGATCGATAAATATATACCTAAGACCAAACCCAGTGCGGTTGACAAAATTAAGAAGAAAACCCAGAAATTCAAGACGTGGGTTGGGTCAAACGATGAGCAGGACAGGAGGATGTATGTAAGAGCCAGAAACCAAGCAAAGATAGAGTGTAGGAGGGCTGAAAAGGAGTTCCAGAGGCTGGTTGCAAGCGAGGTCAAGTCAAACCCAAAGGTGTTTTATTGCTATGCAAAGTCGAAATTAAAAACGCGAGTAGGAGCATCAGACCTGAGGCTGGTGGATGGTAGTTACGCAGATTCTGACCAGGATAAAGTTGAGGCATTGAACAGCTTCTTTTCCTCGGTGTTCACAAGAGAGGATGCAACTAACCTTCCTGCGTTTGAGGACAGACGGTTCGACACAGCACTGACCCACATTGTGTTCACAGAAGAGGGTATTAGAAACAAACTGTCCAGGCTAAAGGTCCATAAGAGTCCCGGACCTGACATGGTGCATCCTAGAGTGCTAAGAGAGTTGTGGAACGAGCTTGCCGAGCCCCTGAAGATCCTGGTTTGTAAATGCCTGGATGAACAAATGGTCCCCAGTGAATGGAAAGTGGCTTATGTGAGTCCTATCTTCAAGAAGGGCGATCGTCACTCCACGAACAACTATAGACCGGTGAGCCTGACCAGCATAATATGTAAAGTACTTGAGAGTATTATCAGAGATGCCGCAATGGAACATCTAATACGAAACAACCTTGTAAAAGATTGCCAACACGGTTTTATGCCGGGGCGCTCCTGCTTAACACAATTGCTCAAGGTATTGGATATTTGGAACCATATTCTGGAACGGGGTGGTAATATCGACAATATTTACCTAGATTTTGCCAAGGCTTTCGACAGTATACCCCACGAAAGGCTGAAAATCAAACTGGAAGGGTAAGGAATTGGGGGAAATGTCCTAGCATGGATAGAAGACTTTCGACATTACCGCAAGCAGTGTGTGGTGATTAATGGCACGAAATCGTCATCTGTACCTGTCACAAGTGGGGTACCACAGGGCAGTGTATTGGGCCCGCTGTTGTTTGTTTGTTTCATAAATGACATGCCTGACGTTGTACACTCCTCCATACAAATGTTTGCCGATGACGCCAAGCTATTTCGGGAAATTAAGAACCAAGCGGACTGTGAAGAACTGCAGAAGGACCTCTGTGGGCTCCAGGAATGGTCAAAGAAATGGCTTCTGAGATTCAATGTCACGAAGTGTAAGAGAATGCGCCTGGGGCGTACCAACGGTAAGGAGGCGTATCATATGTCCCAACGGGATGAAGAAACTGCACTAGTTGAGACTGTGTGTGAGAAGGACCTAGGTGTGTATGTTGACAATGAGCTGAAGTTCTCGGGCCATTGCGAGAAGAAGGTAAATCAGGCAAATAAATTATTGGGTCTTATAAGAAGGTCGTTCAGATATCTAGGCGGTCCGTCCCTCGTAACGATCTTCAGGAGTGAAGTGCTTCCTCATCTGGAGTACTGTCATAAGAACTTAAGAACATAAGAATGGAGGAAACTGCAGCGGGCCTATTGGCCCATACTGGGCAGTCCCGTTTACATCCAACCCCTATTGCTCATATAAGCATCCAACCTATGTTTGAAACTATTCAGCGTATTCGAGTTAATGATGATATTTGGTAACTTGTTCCATTCATCCACTACTCTGTTTCCAAACCAATGTTTACCGATTTCACGCCTAAATCTAAATTTATCTAATTTAAAACCATTGTTACGAGTTCGCTCCTGGTTGGATAGTTTGAGTACCTTTGTAATGTCCCCTTTGTTTAGCCCTGCCTTCCACTTATACACCTCTATCAGGTTGCCCCTCGCTCTACGTCTCTCGAGGGAGTGCAAATTAAGATGCTTTAGCCTGTCTCTATACTCAAGGTTCCGAATGCCCGGGATTAGTCTTGTCATTCTCCTCTGAATTCTTTCCAAGGATTCTATATCCGTTCTGTAATACGGTGACCAAAACTGAACTGCGTAGTCCAGGTGTGGTCTCACAAGAGCAAGATACAGTTTTAGGATGACCTCGCTAGTCTTGTAACTAGCACTCCTTTGTATGAACCCAAGTACTTTATTAGCCTTGTTACGAGCAAAAACACATTGTTTACTTGGTTTAAGGTTCCTACTTATCATTACTCCTAAATCTCTCTCGCAGTCGGATTTCTCTCTGGCATTGTTGTTCATCTGGTATCTGGTTTCCCTGTTTACATCTCCTATACTGAGTACTTTACATTTGTCCACGTTGAATTTCATCTGCCATTTTTCAGACCATTCGAAAAATTTGTTTAGATCTTCCTGCAGTTTTGCCGAGTCCTCGTCAGATTTAATAACACGTCCTATTTTAGTGTCATAAGCAAATTTAATTATGTTGCTGTCTATGCCAATATCTATGTCGTTGATGTATATAATAAATAATAATGGTCCAAGTACTAAGCCTTGGGGAACACCACTTGTGACGTTGCTCCAATGGGACTTAGTGCCGTTAATGCTCACTCGCTGTTTCCTGTCCCTAATCCATTTAAGTATATTACCTTTGATGCCATGAGCTTCTACCTTTCTAATTAGTCTTTCGTGGGGGACCCTGTCGAAGGCTTTGCTAAAGTCGAGATATACCACATCATAATTGTGCCCCTCGTCCACCGATTCGAAAACTGATGAAAAGAATGTTAATAGATTAGTTTGACAAGAACGTCCGCTTGTGAAGCCATGCTGGGAATCATTAATCAATCCGTGCTTCTCCAGGTGATTTTGAATAGAGTTTGAGATGATTGCTTCCAGTAATTTGCCAACTATTGATGTTAGAATGATTGGGCGGTAGTTAGAGGATAGTGATCTATCCCCCTTCTTGAAAATCGGTATTACATTCGCTATCCTCCAGGATTCTGGTACTACACCTGTTTTTAAGGACATGTTAAACAACTTTGCTAAGGGCATACTAAGCTCTTCCTTACATTCCTTTAATACTCTGGCAAATATCTCATCGGGACCAGGTGACTTATTAGGCTTTAGTATGTCTATTTGCTTACTAACATCGTTACTAGTCACTACTATCTCACTTAATTTGTTTTCTTCACTATCTCTGAATAGAGTAGGAGCTTCGGGTATCATGTTTAAATTTTCGGTGGTGAAAACTGTTGAAAAACATTTATTCAAATTATTGCTCATTTCTCTGTCGTTATCAGTGAGCTCGCCGGTGTCTGACCGTATTGATCCAATCTTTTCTCGTGTTTTAGTTTGATACATTTGGTAGAATCCTTTGGGGTTTGTCTTCGCCTCCCTTGCTATCCTTACCTCATTATTCCTCTTTGCTTTCCTTATCTCGGTTTTAACCCTACTCGCCAATACCCTATAATAGTCCCGGAGGTGAATTTCGCCACGATTTATCCTTCTACCTATAGCCTTCCTTTGGCCAATGATGTTCCTTAAATAATTATTAATCCATTTAGGGTCATTGTTGTCTGATGTGAGTTTTTTGTATGGTATGTTCTGCCTTTGTGCATTAAGTAACTCACTATTTAAATTGTCGTGGAACTCGGCAATCTCAGATCTCGTTATCAGGTCGGTGTCATCTGACAGGTTCACGGCCAAGCGCGACACCCCCTCTCTCAGCTGCCTCTTTAAACTGTTAAAGTTCGCCCGTCTGAAATCTGGTACTTTAGTGGAATTTTCCTTACGTCTGCCCTGAAAATCTAACTGGAATCTAATTTCTTTGTGATCGCTGTTTGCAAATTCGTTCCCTACCTCGACCCTGCTAATGAGGTTTTTTCTGTTTGACAGAACTAAATCGAGTATATTATTACCCCGTGTGGGTTCAGTTATATGTTGACTTAGAAAACAGTCCTGGATAGTCTCGAGAAAATCCTCTGATTCTGAGTTACCTGTAAGGTCAGTCCAATCTATTTGGCCAAGGTTAAAGTCGCCTACTATACAGACTTTGTTGTGGATGGAAGCCCTGCGCATTTCATCCCAGAAAAGTCGCTCTTTGACCCTATCAAGATTGGGAGGTCTATATATTACTCCTGTGATTAATTTTTCTCTTCCGTCGATGAATTCTATCCAAATTGTCACCCCATCTGGTCCCCGAGATATGCTAGGGACTGTCAGTGGTTGAAAATGTTCAAAGGAGGGCCACCAGTCTGGTGCCTGCACTTCGGCAGCTCAGCTACCCTGAGAGATTGGAGCGCCTGAACTTGCCTAGCTTATACTACAGACGGGCAAGGGGGGACCTAGTTGGGGTGTATAAGCATCTCAGGGGGCACTACTCAGTTGAGTGTCCTTACTTGGAGCTGGCGTACGCTCGCCCCACAAGGGGTCACAGCTCAAGATTGAAGAAGCCGCAAGTCCAGAAAATCGTGAGGGCAAACTTTTTCGGAGTGAGGGTTGTAAACTCTTAGAACAATCCAACAGAGAGTGTTTTGACGGCACCGAGTATGAGCTCTTTCAAGACAAGACTTGACCAACACTGGAGCGGGTTCAGGTACATTCAGGAGCCGGTGCATGCCCAGTATTTGCCAACAGTGCGTGACAGAGACGTGACCGATCGCCCGGGCGGCTAGCGAGCCGATCTTTTGGTGAAGAAGTTAAATGAAAATGAAAAGTAATCAGAGACGTGACCGATCGCCCAAGCGGCTAACAAGCCGATCAGTGGCGAAGAGGATAAAAGTAAAAAAAAAAGTACAGAAGTTCAGTATAATCGATCAAAGTTTACATTAATTTAGCGAGTATTCAGACAGTGCATGCAAACAATTTACATAACGGTGCAGGTATACAAATAATACAGCTAGACAATGCAGGCACAGTCAACCAAAGATGCGCTGACCTCACCCTGGGCCTTGTACTCGCAATTTTACCTGGCAATACTTGGTGAAGGGAGGCTGTATGTAATGGGGATTGTGATTGGTAGATCTTTTTTTGGCTCTATCACTGTTAAGGTAAATATTAAACAAACCAAATGTAACATTTTTATAATAATAAACTATTCATTATTATTTTAGAGTACAAGGCCCAGGGTGGGGTCAGTACATCTTAGGTTGACTGTACAGTATACACCACATGGTACACAATCGATTAGTCCAATGAGAGCCAATAAAGTCCTCATGGGCTTATTGATGTGTGGGTAATGAGCGCGGCCGTCATCCAGGCTGTGATTGATCGGTTTGTGTAGTCTGCTCAAGAAACATGTTAACGTTCCTACCACAATCACAGCCTGACTGAGAGGTGCTCGCTGGAGTCTAGTGATTTATAATTGTATTACCTCGGATTCAGGGTGCTATATCATAGAAAACGTTGAGTCTTGTCTCATTTTGTAGGGTTAACTTAAGTATATTTGCTGCTCATACACTACAGGTATTTTCGATTTTATTATTATTTTTCAATTACAATAACGTGCTAGTATAAATAATTAAGATTAGTGGGCACCTAAGATACTAGTGCTTTGAGGCTCGTCGCAAAGATTCATCACTCAATTTTGATGTTTTAAGGTTGGGTTTGTACCTTATCATAATTATTCCAGTTACAGTAATTTGTTCAGTAACTTATATTTTGATTCCTCTTATTGGTCCTACATTGCTTTCTGAAGATTTTGTATGCCATTCATTCTTAGATTGTGTGTGTTTTTCGTGAAAGAATTGGGTTTTGTTTAACCTTCCCTATACCTTTCCCGACCCTGGAGGTTTCTGTTAAATCTCCTCTCTTACTTCTTTCCTAGAGTGTTAAATCCTAGATTGTTAAGTCCTAGAGAGTTAAGTTCTAGAGTGTTAAATCCTAGAGTGTTAAGTCCTAGTGTTAAGTCCTAGAGTGTTAAGTCCTAGAGTGTTAAGTCCTAGAGTGTTAAATCCTAGAGTGTTAAGTCCTAGAGTGTTAAGTCCTAGAGTGTTAAGTCCTAGAGTGTTAAGTCGTTCCCGAGTGTTAAGAGACATAATTCAGGGGCGATTTTGTAGGCTTTCTTTTGTGTTTCTTCCTATTGTATCTAATAACAATTGTTCAACAGTTAGGTAAACTGTAAGTGTGAATTTTCGACAAGAAACATTATATGTGGATACAAAATTCACTTATAAACCAATCACATATATGACCCTTAAGTAGATGTATTGCCAAGTGTCGAAAGAGTCAACCCAGGGTGTCAGTCACGTGAGCCTGGCTGGAGTCACATCACATTAACAGGTCGAGACAAGACATTGATGAACCAGTTATGTTTTGACCACAAGATGGTTGGTTATATTACTAGTACTGACTCACACCACATGGCATCCTAATCTGTACTATTAACTACTGATACTTTTATTGCCACTACTCCTAACCACTAATACCTATTACTTATACTTATTGCTTACTAATACTACTAATTCCTGCCACTGTTCCTTACCACCACTACTACCTCATATTTCTATTACTGTTTACTATCATATATTAACACTACTTGCCACTGTTAATTTCCCTGCCCTGCTATTTACTTAAACTACTAGTACTATTGATAAGCATAACGGGTAGAACAAGAAGCGTGACGGGACAACACGCTTGACCCCCTGTTTACCAATAGGAAATATGACAGAAATATAATAACAATGGGTTGGTAAATACACTGACGAGGCACGAGAAAAAAAAAAGTCCTCTCTCGCAAAAATCATTCCTTCGTCAAATCAGAAAAGACTGGCATACATCCCTAACACTTTAGTAGCTACTTCCACCAGTAAGGTAAGGAAGGGCATAAGTTTAGGTTGGGAACAAAAAAGTAGAATTGACTGAAAACGTACACAGTAACTTTGTTGAATAGTGATTTAATGTCACACACACGCACGCAAGCCTGGCCACGCCACACCCAACCACGCCACACAGGAATGTATATAACCTTTACGAGCTGAAAATGTTACGACGCATCCAAATTGACTCGTAAGGCATAACTTTCATCCATAAAATAACACCGGAAAAAGACTATCTCAGCTGCCAGAGGACGTGACCTTTCCTGTGTTGGCTGGTAACTTTATGAATAATACAGACTCGTGTGTGTGTGTGTGTGTGTGTGTGGATGATGAAGTACCGTTCAATACGAGGAATGCGGACTTGTCGTAGCTAAGGTGACGGTGATGGCGGGTGGCGACGGCTGGTGACGGTAATGGCGGCGGTTGGTGACGGTAATGGCGGCGGTTGATGGCGGTGTCTTGATAGCTGAGAGTCCCTTAGTGATCAAAGTGGAAGGAAAACAATCATGGATGCTATGAATAGTTACCTTAACGTCATTAACAGTGTATGAGACTCCTGTACACCTTCCCCATACTGTACAATATCTCAAACTGGCCCCTGATGTACACTTCACATCTGTTTGTAAGAGAGAACAGGAATGATGTTAGGCACGCGGGAAGTAGATGGTCAACCCTCCCTCTTGCGGTAGTTGATTCGCTGCCTGACGGGACTTGCACGGTACTTGGTGTGTGGGAAGGCTGTACAGGTGCTGGGGGGGGGGGGGGGGTGAGGAATCTGAAGGTGCATCTCTCTTTCTCTCGCGTTTGTCTCTTTCTCGCTATCCTACATGAACCTTTGTTATCGCCTCTTATATCTGCATTGAATAATCTAAGTCTTTTACATAAACAAAATAAAAGTCTTATGTGGGTCGCCGATACAGTTGACAGTGTATCCGGGTGGTGACGACCTTTGATGTGCCTGGCGGTAGCTGTAGCACTCGCCTCCTGACCCAGATATTGCCGGTTCGAGTTCATTTGCTGGTCACTGAATTAGGCACTCCCAGTCGACCCAGTTGCAGAATGGGTACCAATAGCTTTACAATTAGGGAATTGAAAGCCGTTCGAGTCTAGTGCCGATCCTTGTGTATCAGAGACTTCTTGGGTGTATTGATATACTATAGAGTGTACGTGTGTGCACGCGCGCACCTTTATCCAGCAAAAATTGACTGAATAAGCGACAGAGGATGACTGAGTTCTTGCCCAGGTAATTTTGAGGTGAAATACGTATATAAGCTGCAGGTAAGGCGGCTGATGTTTGTGTTTTGATCCAACACAAAACCTTTCCTTCCACATACTGTAACCAGAGTCGGCAAGATGAGCTGTAAACACACACACACACACATACACACCTCAAGCGGTAGTTCATTAACTTAGTATTTAATATAATTCCCTCAATTTTTAATCTTATACATTTTCAAATCAAGTGTGGGATTTTAAGATTAATTTGGTCTGGAATTTGTATTGTGTTAACAATGTAATCATGTAGTAGTACGAGGGGAGAGGGTGCTGAAACATGGTGTGGTTGTCAGGCAGGGTTCAATAGGTGTTAACATGCCAAGGCTTCCTTCCCTCCCGCCCACATAGTGAAGCCCCGCTGATGACACACACATAGTCTCTCTCTCTGTCTCTCTTGTCTCTCTTTCTTTCACCATTATCTCTCTCACTGTACATGTTTATTTCCTCATTAACACTCACCCTGTATACACATATTATGACGTAACCATACTTTACCTTCACTTGGACTGGACGACACACACACACACGTTATACAGTAAATAATCCTTTAATTGCATTCTTGTGTTTATCCTTGATTGTCCTTAGTCTTGTTTATTGTTTATATACTTGTACTGTTTGTTTATGTTAGCTCAGTATGTCCGAGTATGTGTTGAACAGATATGAACTTTGTATGATGGAATTGAATGTCTCCTTATCTCTTTGTTTGAACTTAATATGAACTTAATATGAATTTTAGTGAATGAATATCTATCGCCAGTTAAGGAGTGTCGTAGCTGTCGTGGTTGACTAGGTTGGCTATATAGTCATGAACAGCGGAAGGTGTGTGGATATGTACTGATGACTTGTGGTTAGGTTAGGTTTAAAGTTTAGGTTAGGTCAGGTTTGGTTTAGGTCAGGTTTAGTTTAGGTCAGGTTTGGTTTAGGCTAGGTTTGGTTTAGGCTAGGTTTGGTTTAGATTAGGTTTGGTTTAGGTTAGGTTTGGTTTGGTTTAGGTTAGGTTAGGGTTAGGATAGGTTAGGTTTAGGTTAGGTTTGGTTTAGGTTAGGTTTGGTTTGGTTTAGGTTAGGTTAGGGTTAGGATAGGTTAGGTTAGGTTAGATACCCCCGAGACATGGGTGTTCCTATCACAATATTGTCTTGTGTATAATGATATGGGTCTTTATATACCGGACCTGATGACCTGCTCTATACTGTGAACTCTTATATAATTCACTGTATCATACTTTATATCATACACTATCATACCTTATATCATACACTATCATACTTTATATCATACACTATCATACTTTATATCATACACTATCATACTTTATATCATACACTATCATACTTTATATCATACACTATCATACTTTATATCATACACTATCATACTTTATATCATACTTTATATCATACACTATCATACTTTATATCATACTTTATATCATACACTATCATACTTTACATCATACACTATCATACTTTATATCATACACTATCATACTTTATATCATACACTATCATACTTTATATCATACACTGTCATACTTTATATCATACACTATCATACTTTATATCATACACTATCATACTTTATATCATACACTATCATACTTTATATCATACACTATCATACTTTATATCATACACTATCATACTTTATATCATACACTATCATACTTTATATCATACACTATCATACTTTATATGAATCTCTGTTCATTGACACAGAAAAATAATATTGAAATTTAAGAAAATAAAGAATCTTAATATTTCTTGTGCTAGTTAAGGTGTTAGTTCAGATCATATAGTAGTAGTGTAATATACAGTTAGATTTATACCCAGCCGATAAAATATTTGTAAAGTTTCGTAAATTTTTGAATGGCAGTTTTTTCAGGCTTTGATTAATTAATTGCTTTGTTGATTATTGTCATGATTTAAAGTATAATATCTCCGTAAGGTTAGCTTCATGCAGTCAGCCAAATAGGAATCAATATAAAGTGTTTGTTTACATTGGAGTTACGAGTGGGAGTAAGCAAGTGGTGGTGCGCGCCGCCCACACTGTGCCAGGCAGTGGCGACACCACCACCCACCTCCCTCAGTGTTGGGCCGCTCGTGGCTCTGACAGCTTCTTCAGTGAGGTGAACACTCGGCCACGTGGAAAACTTCTTCACAGTGACCACATAATGAAAGGGTGAATTTTTTAACAACGATCAGAGAAGGAGATGACTGCGGCTATACAAGATGCTGGTCAGGATAAGTTACCGTAGACGATAACTTATGAGAAACCTGAGGAGATTTTTCCTTGCTCTTTGGCACGTAGAGATGTGATGCCGTGTATAGTAGGTGTTGAGTGTTAGTTGTGAGTGCCGGCTGGCTGGTGTTGGTGGAGACTGACGGTAAAGACGGTAATATCTGTTCGATTCAGCTCTTGATCGAGCGTCTGTGTGTGACGTCAAAACCTATTGACAGGTGAGGGAGCACCTCACGCCACGCTGCCACCTCAAGTCTCAGTCAACACATTTGGCCGAACATTAATAATTATTCTTAATATACATAATATCAGTTAGGAAGTGTGTTCAGAGGTGCAGGTGTTGAGGTTGCTTAACGTACAGCACCTAAGATGGTGCTTTAACTTGTATGTAAAAAGACACTTAACTAAAAATTACATAACCTGGTGTTTATATATTAGTAGTATCTTAGCCTACAGTATACATGGATAATAACTACAGTATACCTGTATGATGGTGGTGCCTTGACCTACTACAGTTTGTACCTGAAGTTTAGTGTATCTATTTATCAACACTTAGTCATGAACTTGTGAAGAATTACGATCATGACTGAATACATGCCCAGACGACGACCTGAAGCTCGTCATGTGATACAGAGGTAATGTCATCAATCAGCTGCTTGTTTAATCGTGGTATTTTACATGAAGAGCAACGATGCTGAGATGAGGAGCAGCATCTGGGTCGTCCCTCCTCCTCCTCCTCCTCCTTCAGGCACCATGTTGTGTCAGGTTACACTTCTGCAGGCGGTGACTTCCGTGTTGGTGGTGGGGAAGGATGGGGTGGGGGGGAATCATGCATTAATGAGGCGAGTGATAGATAATTAAGGTCACATGAAGGTTGGAATTTGATATACTCCTCCTCCTGTTCCTTTTCCTCTTCCTCCTCCTTTTCCTCCTCCTTGTCCTCCTCCTCTTCCTCCTCCAGTAACGTCTTCCTCATTTCTCTCATCTTCCCCCGTCTTTCACTCCCTCCCTCAACTCCTCCTCCCTTGACATCTACCTAGCTAGACTTTTTTTTTTTTTTATATTTATTTATTTATTGGGCACTCCCCTACATCCTTGTGTAAGGTGAAGCGCAGAAGCGTTTACAGTGCCCAACAGGGAAGCATGCTAAGTTCATGCTTGCCTTTATGTCTCATAAGTTAAGGGCGTAGAAGCCTGAAGAGTCTAGGGCGTGGAAGCCTGAAGCGTCAGTGGTTTATGTCATCAAGTCATTGGAAGCTCCAACAACTCCCTGAATACGAATTCGCAACTTTCGACTTACAACAGGTACCTACTTTACTGCTAGGTGAACAGGGACTAATGCGGGCTAGGAAGTAAGTCCAAACAACTTCCACCGGCCCGGGAATCGAACCCGTGACATCTCGCTTGCAAGGCAAGAACGGTACCGCTTCTACCACCGATCCCCCCCCCAAGCTAGACTCGTCTACCTCTCCCCCTTCCCCTCCTCTCTTCACCTTGAACTCTCTGTCCCAGACGCCTCAGGCCAGGATTATGCATGTCGTCATCATGTTTATCATTATCTTCTCCTCTGGTGATGCTTGACTCCTCCTCCTCTTCCTCATCCTCCTCCTCTTCTTCTTCATCTCCTCCTCCTCCTCCTCCTCCTCCTGGTGATGTTATACCCTCCTCCTTCATCTTTTCCCTGGCGACAAATTGCTGCTAAAATTGTAGGTAACGATTTTAGTCTCCTTTAACACGTCCCTCACCCTTCGCCCCTCGTCACTCACCCTTCACCCCTCTTCCCTCACCTCTTCACCCCTCTTCCCTCACCCTTCACCCCTCTTCCCCCACCCTTCACCCATCTTTCCTCACCCTTCACCCCTCTTCCCTCACCCTTCACCCCTCTTTCCTCACCCTTCACTCCTCTTCCCTCAACCCTTCACCTCTCGTCCATCACCCTTCACTCATCTTCCCTCACCCTTCACCATCTTCCCTCACCCTTCACCACTCTTCCCTCACCCTTCACCCCTCTTCCCTCACCCTTCACCCCTCTTCCCTCACCCTTCACCCCTCTTCCCTCACCCTTCACCCCTCTTTCCTCACCCTTCACCCCTCTTCCCTCACCCTTCGCCCCTCTTCCCTCACCCTTCACCCCTCGTCCCTCACCCTTCACCCCTCGTCCCTCACCCTTCACCCCTCGTCCCTCACCCTTCACCCCTCTTCCCTCACCCTTCACCCCTCTTCCCTCACCCTTCACCCCTCTTCCCTCACCCTTCACCCCTCTTCCCTCACCCTTCACCCCTCTTTCCTCACCCTTCACCCCTCTTTCCTCACCCTTCACCCCTCTTCCCTCACCCTTCACCCCTCTTCCCTCACCCTTCACCCCTCTTCCCTTACCCTTCACCCCTCTTCCCTCACCCTTCACCCCTCTTCCCTCACCCTTCACCTTTCTTCCCTCACCCTTCACCCCTATTCCCTCACCCTTCACCCCTCTTTCCTCACCCTTCACCCCTCTTCCCTCACCCTTCACCCCTCTTTCCTCACCCTTCACCCCTCTTTCCTCACCCTTCACCCCTCTTCCCTCACCCTTCACCCCTCTTCCCTCACCCTTCACCCCTCTTCCCTCACCCTTCACCCCTCTTCCCTCACCCTTCACCCCTCTTCCTTCACCCCTCTTTCCTCACCCTTCACCCCTCTTTCCTCACCCTTCACCCCTCTTCCCTCACCCTTCATCCCTCTTCCCTTACCCATTACCCCTCTTCCTTCACCCCTCTTCCCTCACCCTTCACCCCTCTTTCCTCACCCTTCACCGCTCTTCATTCACCTCTCTTCCCTCACCCTTCACCCCTCTTCCCTCACCCTTCACCCCTCTTCCCTCACCCTTCACCCTTCACCCCTCTTCCCTCACCCTTCACCCTTCTTCCCTCACCCTTCACCCCTCTTCCCTCACCCTTCACCCCTCTTCCCTCACCCTTCACCCCTCTTTCCTCACCCTTCACCCTTCTTCCCTCACCCTTCACCCCTCTTTCCTCACCCTTCACCCCTCTTTCCTCACCCTTCACCCCTCTTCCCTCACCCTTCACCCCTCTTCCCTCACCCTTCACCCCTCTTCCCTCACCCTTCATCCCTCTTCCTTCACCCCTCTTTCCTCACCCTTCACCCCTCTTTCCTCACCCTTCACCCCTCTTCCCTCACCCTTCATCCCTCTTCCCTTACCCATTACCCCTCTTCCTTCACTCCTCTTCCCTCACCCTTCACCTCTCTTTCCTCACCCTTCACCTCTCTTCCCTCACCCTTCACCCCTCTTTCCTCACCCTTGACCCCTCTTTCCTCACCCTTGACCCCTCTTCCCTCACCCTTCACCCCTCTTCCCTCACCCTTCACCCCTCTTTCCTCACCCTTCACCCCTCTTCCCTCACCCTTCACCCCTCTTTCCTCACCCTTCACCCCTCTTTCCTCACCCTTCACCCCTCTTTCCTCACCCTTCACCCCTCTTTCCTCACCCTTCACCCCTCTTTCCTCACCCTTCACCCCCCTTTCCTCACCCTTCACCCCTCTTCCCTCACCCTTCATCCCTCTTCCCACACCCTTCACCCCTCTTTCCTCACCCTTCACCCCTCTTCCCTCACCCTTCACCCCTCTTCCCTCACCCTTCACCCCTCTTCCCTCACCCTTCACCCCTCTTTCCTCACCCTTCACCCCTCTTCCCTCACCCTTTACCCCTCTTCCCTCACCCTTCACCCCTCTTTCCTCACCCTTCAACCCTCTTCCCTCACCCTTCACCCCTCTTCCCTCACCCTTCACCCCTCTTCCCTCACCCTTCACCCCTCTTCCCTCACCCTTCACCCCTCTTCCCTCACCCTTCACCCCTCTTCCCTTACCCTTCACCCCTCTTCCCTCACCCTTCACCCTTCTTCCCTCACCCTTCACCCCTCTTCCCTCACCCTTCACCCCTCTTCCCTCACCCTTCACCCCTCTTCCCTCACCCTTCACCCCTCTTCCCTCACCCTTCACCCCTCTTCCCTCACCCTTCACCCCTCTTTCCTCACCCTTCACCCCTCTTTCCTCACCCTTCACCCCTCTTCCCTCACCCTTCATCCCTCTTCCCTTACCCATTACCCCTCTTCCTTCACCCTTCTTCCGTCACCCTTCACCCCTCTTTCCTCACCCTTCACCGCTCTTCATTCACCTCTCTTCCCTCACCCTTCACCCCTCTTTCCTCACCCTTCACCCCTCTTTCCTCACCCTTCACCCCTCTTCATTCACTTCTCTTCCCTCACCCTTCAACCCTCTTTCCTCACCCTTCACCCCTCTTTCCTCTCCCTTCACCCTCTTTCCTCACCCTTCACCCCTCTTCCCTCAACCTTCACCTCTCTTTCCTCACCCTTCACCTCTCTTCCCTCACCCTTCACCCCTCTTCCCTCACCCTTCACCCCCTCTTCCCTCACCCTTCACCCCTCCTCCCTCACCCTTCACCTCTTCCCTCACCCTTCACCCCTCTTCCCTCACCCTTCACCCCTCTTCCCTCACCCTTCACCCCTCTTCCCTCACCCTTTACCCCTCTTCCCTCACCCTTCACCCCCCTTTCCTCACCCTTCACCCCTCTTCCCTCACCCTTCACCCCTCTTCCCTCACCCTTCACCCCTCTTCCCTCACCCTTCACCTATGGTCCATCATCCTTCACCCCTCTTCCCCCACCCTTCACCCCTCTTTCCTCACCCTTCACCCCTCTTCCCTCACCCTTCACCCCTCTTCCCTCACCCTTCATCCCTCTTCCCTCACCCTTCACCCCTCTTTCCTCACCCTTCACCCCTCTTCCCTCACCCTTCACCCTTCTTCCCTCACCCTTGACCCCTCTTCCATCACCCTTCACCCCTCTTCCCTCACCCTTCACCCCTCTTTCCTCACCCTTCACCCCTCTTCCCTCTCCCTTCACCCCTCTTCCCTCACCCTTCACCCCTCTTCCCTCACCCTTCACCCCTCTTTCCTCACCCTTCATCCCTCTTCCCTCACCCTTCACCCCTCTTCCCTCACCCTTCACCCCTCTTTCCTCACCCTTTACCCCTCTTCCCTCACCCTTCACCCCTCTTCCCTCACCCTTCACCCCTCTTCCCTCACCCTTCACCCCTCTTCCCTCACCCTTCACCCCTCTTCCCTTACCCTTCACCCCTCTTCCCTCACCCTTCACCCCTCTTCCCTCACCCTTCACCCTTCTTCCCTCACCCTTCATCCCTCTTTCCTCACCCTTCACCCCTCTTCCCTCACCCTTCACCCCTCTTTCCTCACCCTTCACCCCTCTTTCCTCAACCCTTCACCCCTCTTTCCTCACCCTTCACCCCTCTTCCCTCACCCTTCACCCCTCTTCCCTCACCCTTCACCCCTCTTCCCTCACCCTTCACCCCTCTTCCCTCACCCTTCACCCCTCTTCCTTCACCCTCTTTCCTCACCCTTCACCCCTCTTTCCTCACCCTTCACCCCTCTTCCCTCACCCTTCATCCCTCTTCCCTTACCCATTACCCCTCTTCCTTCACCCCTCTTCCCTCACCCTTCACCCCTCTTTCCTCACCCTTCACCCCTCTTTCCTCACCCTTCACCCCTCTTCCCTCACCCTTCATCCCTCTTCCCTTACCCATTACCCCTCTTCCTTCACCCCTCTTCCCTCACCCTTCACCCCTCTTTCCTCACCCTTCACCGCTCTTCATTCACCTCTCTTCCCTCGCCCTTCACCCCTCTTTCCTCACCCTTCACCCCTCTTTCCTCACCCTTCACCGCTCTTCATTCATCTCTCTTCCCTCGCCCTTCACCCCTCTTTCCTCACCCTTCACCCCTCTTTCCTCACCCTTCACCCTCTTTCCTCAACCTTCACCCCTCTTCCCTCACCCTTCACCCCTCTTCCCTCACCCTTCACCCCTCTTCATTCACCTCTCTTCCCTCACCCTTCAACCCTCTTTCCTCACCCTTCACCCCTCTTTCCTCTCCCTTCACCCTCTTTCCTCACCCTTCACCCCTCTTCCCTCAACCTTCACCCCTCTTTCCTCACCCTTCACCCCTCTTCCCTCACCCTTCACCCCTCTTCCCTCACCCTTCACCCCCTCTTCCCTCACCCTTCACCCCTCTTCCCTCACCCTTCACCTCTTCCCTCACCCTTCACCGCTCTTCCCTCACCCTTCACCCCTCTTCCCTCACCCTTCACCCCTCTTCCCTCACCCTTTACCCCTCTTCCCTCACCCTTCACCCCCCTTTCCTCACCCTTCACCCCTCTTTCCTCACACCTTCACCCCTCTTCCCTCACCCTTCACCCCTCTTCCCTCACCCTTCACCCCTCTTCCCTCACCCTTCACCTATGGTCCATCATCCTTCACCCCTCTTCCCTCACCCTTCACCAATCTTCCCTCACCCTTCACCCCTCTTCCCTCACCCTTCACCCCTCTTCCCTCACCCTTCACCCCTCTTCCCTCACCCTTCACCCCCTCTTCCCTCACCCTTCACCCCTCTTCCCTCACCCTTCACCCTCTTCCCTCACCCTTCACCCCTCTTCCCTCACCCTTCACCCCTCTTCCCTCACCCTTCACCCCTCTTCCCTCACCCTTCACCCCTCTTTCCTCACCCTTCACCCCTCTTTCCTCACCCTTCACCCCTCTTCCCTCACCCTTCACTCCTCTTCCCTCACCCTTCACCCCTCTTCCCTCACCCTTCACCCCTCTTCCCTCACCCCTCACCCTTTACCCCTCTTCCCTCACCCTTCACCCCTCTTCCCTCACCCTTCACCCTTCTTCCCTCACCCTTCACCCCTATTCCCTCACCCTTTACCCCTCTTCCCTCACCCTTCACCCATCTTCCTTCACCCCTCTTCCCTCACCCTTCACCCTCTTCCCTCACCCTTCACCCTTCTTCCCTCACCCTTCACCCATCTTCCCTCACCCTTCACCCCTCTTCCCTCACCCTTCACCCCTCTTCCCTCACCCTTCACCCATCTTCCTTCACCCCTCTTCCCTCACCCTTCACCCTCTTTCCTTACCCTTCACCCCTCTTCCCTCACCCTTCACCCATCTTCCTTCACCCCTCTTCCCTCACCCTTCACCCTCTTCCCTCACCCTTCACCCCTCTTCCCTCACCCTTTACCCCTCTTCCCTCACCCTTCACCTATGTTCCATCATCCTTCACCCATCTTCCCTCACCCTTCACCCCTCTTCCCTCACCCTTCACCCCTCTTCCCTCACCCTTTACCCCTCTTCCCTCACCCTTCACCTATGGTCCATCATCCTTCACCCATCTTTTATCACCTCTCATCCCTCACGCATCGTCCCTCATACCTCATCCCATCCTCTACTGTAAAGGACTTCGTAACACACCCTCTCTTATACCCCTCCCTCACGACCCATAATCCTCTTCCTCTCCCTCACGACCCATAATCCTCTTCCCCTCCCTCACGACCCATAATCCTCTCCCTCTCTCTCACGACCCATAATCCTCTTCCTCTCCCTCACGACCCATAATCCCCTTCCTCTCCCTCACGACCCAGAATCCTCTTCCTCACGACCCATAATCCTCTCCCCCTCCCTCACGACCCATAATCCTCTCCCCCTTCCTCACGACCCATAATCCTCTTCCTCTCCCTCACGACCCATAATCCCCTTCCTCTCCCTCACGACCCATAATCCTCTTCCTCACGACCCATAATCCTCTCCCCCTCCCTCACGACCCATAATCCTCTTCCTCTCCCTCACGACCCATAATCCCCTTCCTCTCCCTCACGACCCATAATCCTCTTCCTCACGACCCATAATCCTCTCCCCCTCCCTCACGACCCATAATCCTCTCCCCCTTCCTCACGACCCATAATCCTCTTCCTCTCCCCCACGACCCATAATCCTCTTCCCCTCCCTCACGACCCATAATCCTCTTCCTCTCCCTCACGACCCATAAGCCTCTCCCCCTCCCTCACGACCCATAATCCTCTCTCCCTCATTCACGACCCGTAATTCTCTACCCTTCCCTCACGACCTGTAATCCCCCCCCTCACGACCCATGACTCCTCTCACCCTTACTACCCATAACCCTCTCCCCCTCACGACCCATGACTCCTCTCCCCCTCACGACCCATAATCCTTTCCCCCTCACGACCCATGACTCCTGTCCCCCTCACGACCCATGACTCCTCTCCCCCTCACGACCCATGACTCCTTTCCCCCTCACGACCCATAATCCTCTCCCCCTCACGACCCATGACTCCTCTCCCCCTCACGACCCATAATCCTCTCCCCCTCACGACCCATGACTCCTCTCCCCCCCCCCCCCACGACCCATGATACCTCACCTCTATCACCTGCGTCTCCTGTCAAAAGCGGCGACTGAGGCACTGGTCGTGAAACACACTTACTGTACCATACAATATTTCTGGTGATGCTTCTGTTGTCCCCCCGAGTGATGGTGGGAAACTTTCTGGACTCGGATGTTGATGATTTAAGAGGCGGGTGGGCTAGTGAGTGAGTTAGTGAGTGAGTGTGTGGGTGAGTATGTTAGTGTGTGAGTTAGTGAGTGGGATGAACGTGTTTGTGGGTGAATGAGTGAACTAAGGTCCCCCCCCCCCCCCCCCCCCGATAGAACACGGCAGCTAATGGACGACAAAAGGCAAAATGTCAAACTTTTAATAATATATAATACCAGAGCATTGTGTTGTGTCAGCGTTGTATTGCATTGGTCAGTGTTGCAAGAAGCTTATCATATCTTTCGTCCTTAAGTCTCGTGATAAAGGTATGATATAAAGACGATTAAGTGGATGCTAAAGGCCGGCCACACACACACACAGACACACCCGGTGACAACAAGAAGTAAACGACCATCTTGTAGTAGGTACACCATGAACAGTCGAGATAGTACCGTGGGCCAGTACCAAGTGTACCTCCTCCACCCACCGTACCTGTGTTCTGTGTCCTCACTCGAACTAACGTCTCCTGACAGCCGCGTGGTGGTGAACTATCTGAAATAGTTGGTGGTGAAAGTGGTTCCATCCAGACGACACAAGTGATACCCGCTGACGATGGTGTTGGTGTCGATGTGTAAATACAGTGTGGCGGCGACCTATTGAGTGACGATTATGTCCCGGTTTGCATTTTGAATAATCTATTATGCATCACAAATGATGTAAACAGAAACTGGTGATGAAACAAAATGCCTTGAAAGACAACGTCAATGTTTAGTGTAGCGTGCGTGCGGTGGGGGAACAAAGGTGATGGTGGTGGTGGGGGTCGTGAGGTTGTGTAGAGGGTCGTCGTCATCGTCGTCGGGGATGTATCAAGGACACCCCAAAAATGGGTCGTGGTCGAGGAGGTCGTCTCAGGGAGGCATCAACTGTGTGTTCCGTTGTGTGTCCACCGTGCTGGCTCTGGTAAGGAGCACCCCCTTCGTCAGCTCCTTCAGACAGAGAGGTAAGTAGTGTTAACACTCCACTCTCCCCAGCTGGTAGTACTACACCAGTAGAGTGTTTTCAATTAAACCGTTTAATTTTATATTAAAATAATTGTTGCTTGACTTATGGGCGTTCTTCAAGGCTGAAACACACACACACACACACACACACACACACACACAGAACATTTTATGGTTCTACACACTGTATTGTGTTATCTCAGTGTCTCACGCAGAAAATAATACTAGTAGAGTGTCTAAGC
Source organism: Homarus gammarus (assembly GCA_958450375.1). Lineage (NCBI taxonomy): Eukaryota > Metazoa > Arthropoda > Malacostraca > Decapoda > Nephropidae > Homarus > Homarus gammarus. The sequence continues at coordinate 56,500 of CAUDMG010004115.1, forward strand.
TTGCATATAACTAGTTAAGGACACCAATCAGTGCAGTGGGTGATGCAGAACATACCTGTGTATGCGGTGGACGGAAATAAAGTCACAGGGAAAAAGTCACATGACTTGTACACAATGACAACACAATATATATATGATGGCATTGCACGTAGGTTAGGTTAAGTTAGGTTAGGTTAGCTTAGGCTAGGTTAGGTTTTTTCCATGCCTTTTATCTGTGACTTTTTTCTTGTGACTTTTGTTCCTGGATTCGTATATGCAGTACCAGAGAAGGAAAGGTTAAGAGAAAACAATGCATTTCAGTTCTAGCTATGTACTCATATGTAAATAAGTGCAGCTTACGATAAGTAAATTACAACTATATGTTCAGTTACCTAGAGGAGATCCTTTCTTTCCTCCCTGTTGCACTCATTATATATATATATATATATTAAATATATATATATATATATATATATATATATATCATGTAGATCCACAATGAAAACGTGGATAAGATAAATCTTGATAAAATCACACGGGAAAAGGGAAACAACGGAGCACCTTAGCTTTCGTCTTTATTCAAGACATCTTTATTTATTTATTTATTTACGGGCATCCATAGACTCACATTTATGGTACAACAGTTTCAGAACTGCATGCAATACCCCTGGTTCCACATTGAGCTTAGAAGTCCAACGATGTAGTCTACTGACAGACAGAAAAGGAAATTTACTCTTATTTGGCAAGTACTTGTAGCGATAAACTTTCGGGCTTAAGCGGTGAAGGGTCACAGTGCTCGACTGATTTCCTCCTCAGACCAATATATTGCAGGGATGCCAGTCAAGAAAAAATTAACTTGAGAAAATTAAGAAATACCTACAAAGAATATCTTTATTAGTTTCAGTAGCCTTAATAAAAACATTTTCTATCTGTTCATGCAAATAAATTTTCTCCTTCTCCCCTCTCCTTCCTTACGTCATTCAGTCGACGTTGTAGATCCTCAGTGATCAGAACTGGCATCTCTTCCTCAGGTTCTTTCTCTTGCAGTACATCAGGTGCCCATGTAGACTCAATTTCTTGAACAATCCTCCTTTGGCCTCTTCTCTCAGTACACATGTCTCTGATAACAGCCGCTAACTTATCCAGCTATAAATGTTCCTATGACAAATAGGGCATAGATAAATAGAGAGAGAGAATTATAACTACTGTAGCTATATGTAAAATTGCGTACGGGAGATCCTTTCCTCCTCGTTGTGCTTATTATATTAATAATGTAGACATGAGGTGACAGAGTTATGACCTTACATGTCAAGTGAGCGATATGGGTTGGGTGTAAATGGGGCTGCCTAGTATGGGCCAATAGCCCCACTGAAGTTTCCTCTATTCTTGCGTTCTCATGTTCTTAGAGGGAGTGGGGAGAAGAGAAGAGGGAGTATGGGAGAGGGAGGAGGAGTACCCTGAAAACCCATTGCCAGAGACTGGCATAATTTCTATTTCATTATACAACACGCAGAGATTTATTTGCTTTTGACGTTATTTACGGAATCTCTAATGCTGAATGTATTGTAAACTTAAGAAAAATGTATAAAATTCAAATTCAATAGTTATCAGAATATATTTACAAGGACTGCAAATTCTGTCAGCCTCTGGCAGCTGTTCATTGCCCACCGAGCAGATCCAAGCATTAACAATATTAATGTTGTCGTTTCTCTTGAAGAGGTTAATCCACTGTACCTTAGTTCTTCATCTTTGGGAAATATATGAAGTGTATATTCCCTCTCGTTTGAACAAGGAATTACACCCAAACACTACACAATTAGCGGGCATTATGTGACTGAGGACACTAGTTTTCACAGTTGTGGCTGCAACCAACTGAGGGGGCGGTCTCTCGACCTCTCTACCCAATGACGTCATGCGCGAGCTGGGTCGCATTTTGGGTCAGGTACGGGGATGAACTCCTCCTCTATTGACCTTGACCTATAAAGGGGCTGCGGGCGGCGGCGTCACATTCATATGGTAACGAAGACTGTCTGCCACCTGAGGGATGATACTCCACACGCTTACTGTTTGTGACACTCCCTATGTTTTCGTCTTTTTCGGACTTAAGGAGCTAATGATAACATCAGAATACTGTATAAGTTTGTAGAACACTGGAAATATCTTAAAATGTTATGTTTCCAGAACACGAAATTAGTGAAGCTGCCAACACTTTATCCTATGACGCTGTAAACTTAAAATTTTAGTACTCTCTCTTGACGAAGGCTTGGAAATTCCATACCGTTTTTGTCTGTCCGCGGCGTCCAGTCAGCCTCACTCTGGTCGCCCGCCTCGGTCTCCTCTCCTCCTCCCTGTTTTTTAATGACTGGCTACTGGCGCTCTGTGATGATACCCTGTGGTGCATTCTTCACATTGTTAATCACTGCTGGTTGTCTAATAATAATAATACCTCTGGATGTTATTTTGTTCCTTTCCAATTACAGCTGAGGGTCTGTAATAATACCTTCTGATGTTCTGTATCTCTGGTAATTACTGTTGGGTCTTGTGATGTGTCCTTCATTTGTCCTCTCTTGATCCACTGTAGTGTAACAGCCATCATATACGTTACAATATTCACTTGAGATACGTCACCCCTTAGTATCTGGCCTACGTACGCTTCAACAAAGGCCCATCACCACGCGCGTCAGTACCCCCGCCGGTGGTTGACAGCTGACAACGGAAATAAGACAGAACAAAAGATTTCCTCCACATCTCGAAACCAACTCCACCTTGTAGATCGATTAGAATATGTTGGGATCTACGGCACAGCTTCAATAGTTGTTGCTTCTGTCAGCCTGAAATTCACCAAACTCTTCCAGTGTTTTCTGTAACCTGAGACTTACAGTACTTATCCTGTGTCTCGTAACGTACCCTGTGTCCCCCCCCCCCCCCCCACAACATGACGTATACCCAGTGAGACAGACAGACAGTAAGAGACAGACAGATAATGTGTGAAAAAGGGCAAACTGACAGTGAGACAGACAGACAGACAGATACTGAAAGACACATAGACTATGTGAGAGACAGACTGACAGACACTAAAAAAGACAGATACAGTGAGAGAGAGAGAGAGTGACAGAAAGACAGAGTTGATAAGTTAAGTTCTATATTTAATTTGGGGATTTCCTTTGTCGTCTTTCTATTTGAACAAAAACGATAAGATGTGTTTTTTTCATTTTTCAATCCTTATTCCCTCCCTTTTTTCTTGCTTTATTCCTTTCCTTCCTCTCTCCCTTCCCTTCGTCTTTCTCCCCTCTTTCCATTTTTTCTTTCATTCCTTTCTCTATTCATCCGCCCTCCTTCCTTCCTCCATCACCACCACCATCAGCATTACCAAACACCACCTTATCGCCACCATCACCAGATATCCAGTAAACTCTCTCTCCCTTCCGCACTTTATATCGTGATCACCTAGACTAAGTTATGCCGAAGAACGTGCGATTTTCACGATAATCTCTCGGATCGTGTTTTACCTAAGGCGAAATATCGATGGAAGGTTTCTAAGTGGATGTAAGGTGGGGTATCGTAAGTCTCTCTCACGTAGGGTATTGTAAGTCTACTGTATGTCACTTGGTTGGATCTCATCTCCATCTCATCCAGTGAGTAGTAGTGGGCGCCGACAGTCTACGTAGCCGACCGATCAGTGGCTGTGCACGTGATGTCTCTGAAAAGTCTACTGTACGTGGCTCTAATCCTTGTACTGTATTCTTAATTCCTTTGTTTAGTGTGTGTGAACTAAGCTTATGATAAAGATTTAGCTGTTCCGTGCAGGCAGTTGAGTTAATAATTATGTGCGTGTGGTGAGATTGAATAAAAAATAATAAATGAATGTCGGGTAACGCCATAATGCTTGCTTGCTTGTGTTTTAAAAGTCTTTGTGATTTGGTTGGTTTGTTGGGAAATTAAACTTGCATCTAAAATGGAAACTATTATTATTATTATTATTATTATTATTATTATTTTATTATTATTATTATTATTATTATCCATCACCTAAGTCAATGCAATTAAATAACAGTTCACATCGTCCAGTATGTGCTGTACAGTGGCATTACTTACAATTCAAGCAAAATATTAACGTTCCTCAAAAAATAAGATTCATTTTCTATACTCCTTTTGTAACAGAAAACACATCTAAAAACTATGGCAAACTTAAATAATAGTCCATGAGAGTTGAACTTGTCGCTTGACATAAACCTCACTGAGACAAAATACACTATTATTAACTGCAATGATATGAATGACTTACAGTATATTAGCTTCGTGTAAACAAGTTTTCCTTCAAGAATACTTAAGAAACTCCTACGCCCTGATGTTGCATAATATTACAGCGGCTCTGAAAGAATCTCGCCCGTAAAGAATGAAATATATTTTTTAATGAAGGACCTCCTCGGCCGAAATAGCCCAAAGGCGAAGTGGCCAGCAATCCCCAATACAAGTTACAAGAACCTAAAATGGAATTGGTAATATCCAGACTAGGGAGAGATGTTTGTGTTTGTGTTACTTATCGTCGGGTGTATCTACAGATCCCCGAACTGTGGCCCACTAAATCAAAGGAACTTAAGAACCTTAATAAACAATGCGGCGATGCTCAACCCCAGCCACCTCCTTATCATGGGGGACTTTAACTATGGCGACATCGACTGGAGAAACGAGTCCACCCCGAATGACTTGAATAATCCTGCTACTCTTTTTGTAGAAACTCTGAGAGATAATTTTCTGTTCCAACATGTTAGAGACCCGACACATTACAGAGGGGAGCAAACACCCAAGCCACTTGACCTCGTCATAACAAACGAGGAGGGTATGGTGGCCAAACTGGAACACCTTGCCCCAGTTGGCACCAGTCACCATACAGTGTTGTCATTCAGATTTAACTGTTACCTAGTTCAAGATAAGGCCAGGCCAAGGTGCAAATATTACAAGGGAAATTTCAATGGGATGAGGGAAGAGATGAGAGGTATCAACTGGCCTGACTTATTAAGGTACAAGAACGCAGACACTACGCTGAATATCATAACTAGTAAAATGACCCATTTGATCGATAAATATATACCCAAGACCAAACCCAGTGCTTCTAGGAATACGAGGGGATCCCTACACATGAACCATGCGGCGGTCGACAAAATTAAGAAGAAAACCCAGAAATTCAAGACGTGGGTTGGGTCAAACGATGAGCAAGACAGGAGGATGTATGCAAGAGCCAGAAACCAAGCAAAGATAGAGTGTAGGAGGGCTGAAAAGGAGTTCCAAAGGCTGGTTGCACGCGAGGTCAAGTCAAACCCAAAGGCGTTTTACCGCTATGCAAAGTCGAAGTTGAAAACGCGAGTAGGAGTATCAGACCTGAGGCTTGAAGATGGTAGTTATGCAGATTCTGACCAGGATAAAGCTGAGGCATTGAACAGCTTCTTTTCCTTAGTGTTCACAAGAGAGGATGCAACTAACCTTCCTGCGTTTGAGGACAGACGGCTCGACACAGCACTGACCCACATTGTGTTCACAGAAGAGGGTATTAGAAATAAACTGTCCAGGCTAAAGGTCCATAAGAGTCCTGGACCTGACATGGTGCATCCTAGAGTGCTAAGGGAGCTGTGCAACGAGCTTGCAGAGCCCCTGAAGATTTTGTTTTGTGAATGCCTGGATGAACAAATGGTCCCCAGTGAATGGAAAGTGGCTTATGTGAGTCCTATCTTCAAGAAGGGCGATAGGCACTCCACGAACAACTATAGACCGGTGAGCCTGACCAGCATAATATGTAAAGTACTTGAGAGTATTATCAGAGATGCAGCGATGGAACATCTACTACGAAACAACCTTGTAAAAGATTGCCAACACGGTTTTATGCCGGGGCGCTCTTGCTTGACACAATTGCTCAAGGTATTGGATATTTGGACCCATATTCTAGAACGGGGTGGTAATATCGACAATATTTACCTAGATTTTGCCAAGGCTTTCGACAGTGTACCCCACGAAAGGCTGAAAATCAAACTGGAAGGGTACGGAATTCGGGGAAATGTCCTAGCGTGGATAGAAGACTTTCTACATGACCGCAAGCAATGTGTGGTGATTAATGGCACGAAATCGTCATCTGTACCTGTAACAAGTGGGGTACCGCAGGGTAGTGTATTGGGCCCGCTGTTGTTTGTTTGTTTCATAAATGATATGCCTGACGTTGTACACTCCTCCATACAAATGTTTGCCGATGACGCCAAGTTATTTCGGGAAATTAAGAAGCAAGCGGACTGTGAAGAGCTGCAGAAGGACCTCTGTGGGCTCCAGGAATGGTCGAAGGAATGGCTGCTGAGATTCAATGTCACGAAGTGTAAGAGGATGCACCTGGGGCGTACCAACGGTAAGGAGGTGTACCATATGTCCCAACGGGATGAAGAAAATGTACTAGTTGAGACTGTGTGTGAGAAGGACCTAGGTGTGTATGTTGACAATGAGCTGAAGTTCTCGGGCCATTGTGAGAAGAAGGTAAATCAGGCAAATAAATTATTGGGTCTTATAAGAAGGTCGTTCAGATATCTAGACGGTCCGTCCCTCGTGACGATCTTCAGGAGTGAAGTGCTTCCCCATCTGGAGTACTGTCACCCCATCTGGTCCCCGAGATATGCTAGGGACTGTCAGTTGGTTGAAAATGTTCAAAGGAGGGCCACCAAACTGGTGCCTGCACTTCGGCACCTCAGCTACCCTGAGAGATTGGAGCGCCTGAACTTGCCTAGCTTATACTACAGACGGGCAAGGGGGGACCTAGTTGAGGTTTATAAGCATCTCAGGGGGCACTACTCAGTTGAGTGTCCTTACTTGGAGCTGGCGGACGCTCGCCCCACAAGGAGTCACAGCTCAAGATTGAAGAAGCCGCAAGTCCAGAAAACCGTGAGGGCAAACTTTTTCGGAGTGAGGGTTGTAAACTCTTGGAACAATCTACCAGAGAGTGTTGTGACGGCACCGAGTGTGAGCTCTTTCAAGAGAAGACTTGACCAACACTGGAGCGGGTTCAGGTACATTCAGGAGCCGGTGCATGCCCAATATTTGCCAACAAGGCGTGACAGAGACGTGACCGATCGCCCGGGCGGCTAGCGAGCCGGCCTTTTGGTGAAGAATACAAAGGAAAAGAGACGTGACCGATCGCCCAAGCGGCTAACAAGCCGATCAGTGGCGAAGAGGATAAAAGTAAAAAGTAAAAGTAAAAATTACCTTTATATATTATTGTTAATTGTCTGTACCTTGGAAAACCTCGCCATTGAAGTATAGATAATGATAAAAATAGTGTCACCCTTTATACATATTTCCGTATCTATAACCACCCCTTAAATTTGGTAGTAGCAGAATAAATTTGTGTTAGTGTATAGTTTTAGTCAGTCCCACAAAAAAAAAGAAGATTTACCTTGTACGAACACTTGGCAGGGGAATAATACATGGCCAAAAGTATGGTCGTTTGTGTAAATTATTTTTTAAAGACATATTGACGAGTATTTATAGGTTAGGTTAGACTTTGTTAGGTTACGTTAGGTTTATATTTTGGTTGGTTAAGTTAGGTTAATTTAGGTTAAGTTTGGTTACATTTTGTTAGTTTGCGTTATGCATTGTTAGGTTGAATTAAGTTGGGATTTGTTAGTTTTTTTAGGTTAAGTTAGGTTAGCTTTCGTTAGGTTAGGATTATTTAAGTTAATTTAGTTTAATTTGTTCGGATAGGTTAAGTTAGGTTCGTTTAGGTTAAAATATAGGTTAGCTTAGTTAAGGTTATTCGAGCTGAATTAACGTTCACATTAGTTAGTTTAAGTTAGATTCACTTAGTTAGGGTAGGTTAAGTTTGGTTCATGTAAGATTTGGTTAGATTCACATAAATTAGATTCACTAGAAGTTAGTTTAAGTTAGTTAATATTTGCTTTAAGATAGTTTAACTTTGTTTCACATAATAAGTTAGGTGACGCTTGGTGTAATTTCGTGATCCAACCCACCACACGTTGTAGTGGGTATTTACTTTATGGCAACACGGAGTTCCCCAGGAGAGTGTGTACCTCCCGCTGGCTCTGTCGTCACGGCGCTCATCTGCTGTACTTACCGTAATAGGTAACTTTGGATTACATGAAGATTACACACCCCAGCTTATTTTACCTGCAGCTTAACCTGTTACCTCATCTGATTTGTAGACACCCCAGCTGATTTCACCTGAAGATTAATGGAACAAAACATAACAAATCCAACCTTACCTGCCGTCCAATTAGTTTAACATCAATTGTATGCAAATTACTGGAAGCAATTATTTCAAACTATTCGAAATCACCTGGAGAAACACAAATTGATAAATAATTTCCCGCATGGCTTCACAATGGGGAGTTCATGTCTGACAAATCAACTTTCATTCTTTTCAGCTGTTTTTTTTTTAATCAGTGGATGACGGACACGATTATGTTTACTTCGACTTTAGCAAAGCCTTCAACAGGGTCCTCCATGAAAGACTAATACGTAAAGTGGAGGCTCATGCAGTTGGAGATGTTCTAAATTGGATTAGGGCGTGGTTACAGGACAGGAAACAGAGTCGGCATTAATGGCACCAAATCCGAGTGGAGTACTCCACGGCTCAGTACTTAAGAACATAAGAAAATAAAGAGTCTGCAATAGGCCGATTGGCCTGTGCATGGCAGCTCCTGTCGAGAGTTACTACCACTCTCTATCATCCATGAATCTATCTAGCCTCCCTTTGAAACTTTCCAGCGTTCCAGCACTTACTACAAAGTTGCTAAGCTTGTTCCACTCGTCCACCACCCTATTTGTGAAGCAGTTCCTTCCTATCTCCCTCCTAAACCTAAACTTATCCAACTTAAATCCGTTGCTCCGAGTCCTATCCTGCTCGGATATTATAAGAACTTTATCTATATCCCCTTTATTGATTCGTTTCACCCACTTCAATACTTCTATCATATCTCCCGCACTCTTCGTCTTTCTAGGGAATGCAAGTATAGTTTCTTTAACCTATCCTGATATGGAAGGTTTCTAAGTCCCGGAATCATTTTCGTTATTCTTCGCTGCACCGACCTAAAGTGAATTGATATCCATTCTATAACACTGCCCTGCATAGTTTTTGAGGTTTGTGTATTATTAAGCTTTTCTGGGTGTATTTTGCATGCTGATCTCAAAAATGTTATCCATTTTGTTCAATCAGGTCAGAATTTTGTGCTATAGCATTTTAAGCGGAGATTCAGGTAAAATATTGGCATTTTTCGCTCAAAATGGGGTCCTCATATTCGTTCATTAAAAAAGTCATTGGCAAGCCTCACAGAAAAGATTTCGGTCAGTTTTAATGCCCTTACGATGCATTTAAATACACCCACGTGCTCGCCGGCCATTTAAATGTCCGCCGTGACGCAAAGGAAAAGAGTAAATGTCCGTGTTTTTTTACATATATTTTTTCACAATTAAATTTCTTTTTCATCTGGTGGTACATGGCATGTTTCCTCTGTCTGTGGGATAGTCGAGCAGACAAGCAGCACTACATGCAACGTAACTGGCCTGCAAGAAGTGGACTTACTCCAGGTTCTCACCATGTTGTTGCCCATGCTCTGGTGAATCCGCAGAACATTCTTCTTCCGCCACTGCACATCAAGCTCAGTCTGTTCAAAAACTTTGTAAAGGCACTGGACAAAAAAAGCCAGGCTTTCAATTTTCTGAAAGAAAAATTTCCAAAAGTCAGTGAGGCAAAGCTGAATGCAGGAATTTTTGATGGCCCTCAGATCAGAGAGCTTTTCAAAGATCCCAAGTTTGATTGCAGCATGGATGTAAATGAGAAGAAAGCCTGGCATGCCTTTAAGTCTATTGTCTCCAATTTTCTTGGCAACTACAGAAGTCCAGAGTATGAACGGGTTGTTGAGGACCTACTTCTGAGCTACAAAGTTCTTGGTGCACGCATGTCCATCAAGATGCACTTCCTCAGCTCCCACTTGGACTACTTTCCAGAGAACTGTGGTGATGTGAGTGAGGAACAAGGAGAACGCTTTCATCAAGATATCCGTGTAATGGAGGAGCGGTACCAGGGTCGCTGGGATATCAACATGCTCGCCGACTACTGTAGGTGTCTGAAACGGGACGCCCCAGACACCAACCGCGAAAGAGATTCTCTGCGACAGCCATTTTTGCATGTCTAACTGTAAAGGCATCTATGTAGTTGACATATTTTGGTCCTATGTGTTGTGGTTACATTTCTTATGATATATTTTGCATAAAAATTTTGACATCATATTTAAGAATTTCGATTTTTTCCTAATTCCCATAGCATAAAAATCTGACCTGATTGGGCAAAATGAATGGCATTTTTGGAATCAGCACGCAAAATACATAAAGAATCAGCTAAGAAACCCCGCACCTCATGAATTTTTTTTTCAAATGCAGCCCAGTGTAATAAGGGCACCAGAACTGAACCGCATAATCGAGGTGCGGCCTGACTAGCGCAAGATATAGTTGCAATAAGACCTCTGCACTCTTGTTACTTACACTTCTAGATATAAAACCCAATACTCTGTTTGCCTTATTTCGAACATTAACGCACTGTTTTCTAGGCCGTAGGTCTGGGCTTACAAGTACCCCTAGGTCTCTTTCACAAGTCGACTTCTCTAGGTTGATGTTCTTAAGGCTGTATACATTGACAGTATTTGTTCTTCCAATATTAAGTACGCTGCACTTGCTGGTGTTGAATTTCATTTGCCATTTTTCAGACGACCCCTGCAGTTTATTTAGATCCTCCTGTAATGCATTTGCATCCTGCCCTGAATGAATCTGCCACCCTATTTTGGTGTCATCCGCACACTTGCTTATGTCACTGCTGATCCCAGTATCTAGATCGCTTATGTAGATTATGAACAAGAGTGGGCCTAGTACTGACCCCTGGGGAACCCCCACTGGTTACATGGCCCCACTCAGATTTAACACCATCTATGCTGACCCTCTGCGTTCTATCGGTGAGCCATGATTTTTTCCAATTTAAAACTTTTCCCTCGATACCATGAGCCTTAATTATTCTCAGAAGTCTCTGATGCGGTACTGTCAAATGCTTTGCTAAAGTGTAAGTAAATAACATCGTAATTTTCGTCATTATATACTACCTCGAAGACTTTCCTAAAAGAAGTCAGCAGATTTGTTAGACAAGATTTTCCCTTTGTAAACCCATGTTGAGAGTCGTAGATTAATTTGCTTTTCTCTAAATGCGACCGGATGCTATTTGCTATAATTGATTCAAGAAATTTCCCCACTACTGACTTCAAACTGATCGGCCGGTAATTTGACGCTGATGCTCTGTCTCCCTTTTTGAATATGGGTACCACATTTGCCTGCTACCACAAGTCTGGCACAACTCCCATGTCTAATGATTTTGTAAATAAATTTACGAGGGGTTCGCTAATCTGTTCCCTACACTCTTTCAAGACTCGAGGGAAAATTTCATCCGGCCCTGGGGATTTTGTCTTCTTTAGTTTATTTATCCTCTTAAGAACATACTCTTTTCTGATAGTGATATTCTTTAATTTCTCTTCTTCCTTTCCCCAAAATATCTGTTCCTAACGCTGTACCCATACCGGAACACTCAGCATGTAAACTTTGTGATAAACCTTTAAAGCATACACTTGAACACTATATTATTGAATGTGACACTGTCAAAGACTTCAGGCCACCTGACTTACTGTATCTTGAACTATGTAATTACTTCATTGAATCAGGTGTGCTTGAGGACATTCTTGCTGTTTATCCCAAATTTGCTAGCCCACACTGATTAGTCTTCAACTAGAATATGACTCCAATGTATGTGATCCACTGACCCATATATGCTGCTGGTGAATGTGATGTATTTCCTTCTTTGTGTACGAACCTCTGTCCTGCGTGGCAGTGAACAGTGGCATTACCCACATGAATCTGACCTATATATAGTGTCAATGAATATGATGCATTCTTTGTGTACGAACCTCTGTCCTGTATGGCAGTGAAAAGTGACATTACCCACATGAATCTGACCGACGTATATGTATGTATGTGTGCGTGTGTGCATGTATATGTACGTGTACATGTATATGTGTATGTATATACGCATATGTATGTATATGTGTGTGTGTGTGTGTTTACATATATGTATATGTACTGTCAATGAATATGATGCAAATCTTTGTGTACGAACCTCTGTCCTGCATGGCAGTGAACAGTGACATTATCCATATGAACCTGACCTATATACATTTATAGTTGTTAATGAATATGATGTATTTCTTTGTGTATGAACCTCTGTCCTGCGTGACAGTGAGAAGTGATACCACCCTCAGTGTCAAGACCTGACTGAATTACTCAGAATAGGCAAACTGTACTATAAGCTCTGCCAATAAATTTGTTAAACTAAAAAACTAACTGTTCCACCTCTGGAATTTCCTCACGAAATTCTTCTGTGAAAACTGATAAGAAGTCGTTGTTCAATGCTTTGCTTATTTCTTCACTGCTATTTATCACTTCTCCTCTCCCTGACTTTAAAGGCCCAACTTTGTCCTTGACCTCTGTTCTATATACCTGGAAAAATCCCTTGGGATTCGCCTTGGATTCTCTTGCTATTTTGATTTCATAGTCTCTCTTTGCTTTCCCTACATTTTTCTTAACATTCCTAGATAGTTCATTATACCTGTTTCTGAGCTGCTCCTCCCCTCCCTTTAATTTCTCATAAATTCCCTTCTTTATTCCTATGTCATGTTTAAGTTTTCTGGTCATCCACCTTGGCTCATTCTTATTTGACCTAATTTTTCTGTATGGTATATTTTGTTCTTGTGCTTTATGTAGTATACTAGTGAATATATGACCTCACCCCTTCCAACTGGGGACTGACGTGACTGTTCCCAGGTGACCTCACCTAGGTACCTTCTTAACCCCTGATAATCCGCCAACCGAAAGTTTGGGACTCTGACCATATTGTCATTGTTTTTCGTTTCCCAATTTAGGGTGAACCTGATTTCTCTGTGATCACTGTTACCTAGTTTTTCCCCTACTGTGATATCTCTGATAATATTTTCTTTATTTGTTAATACTAGGTCTAATATATTGTCACCTCTAGTAGGTTCTGTAATTAGTTGTTTCAAAAAATTGTTCTGTACTGCGTCTAGGGGAGGGTGTGTGTGTGTGTGTGTGTGAACATAAGAACATAAGAAAATAGGGAGTCTGCAATAGGCCGGTTGGCCTGTGCATGGCAGCTCCTGTCTAGAGTTACTACCACTCTATCATCCATGAATCTATCTAGCCTCCTTTTGAAACTTTCCAGAGTTCCCGTACTTACTACAAAGTTGCTAAGCTTGTTCCACTCGTCCACCACCCTATTTGTGAACCAGTTTTTTCCTATCTCCCTCCTAAACCTAAACTTATCCAACTTGAATCCGTTGCTCCGAGTCCTATCCTGCTCGGATATTATAAGAACTTTATCTATATCCCCTTTATTGATTCCTTTCACCCACTTAAATACTTCTATCATATCTCCCCGCACTCTTCATCTTTCTAGGGAATGCAAGTTAAGTTTCTTTAACCTATCTTGATATGGAAGGTTTCTAAGTCCCGGAATCATTTCTGTCATTCTTCGCTGCACCGACTCTAGTGAATATATATCCATTCTATAATAGGGGCATCAGAACTGAACCACATAATCGAGGTGCGGCCTAACTTGCGCAAGATATAGTTGCAATAAGACCTCTGCACTCTTGTTACTTACACTTCTAGGTATAAAACCCAATACTCTGCCTTATTTCGAACATTAACGCACTGTTTTCTAGGCCGTAGGTCCGGGCTTACAAGTACCCCTAAGGTCTCTTTCACACACCCACCCCTCCCTCACACACAGGCGCCCTTCCCCCACACACAGCCGCCCCTCCCCCCACATTCACTCACCCCCCTCCATACCCCAACTGCACCCCCACATTCACTCCCCCCCCTCCCCCTCCATACCCCAACTGTACCCCCAAATTCACCCCCCCACTCCCCCCTCCATACCCCAACTGTACCCCCACTCCCCCCTCCATACCCTAACTGTACCACCACATTCACTCACCCCTCCTCCCCCCTCCATACCCCAACTGTACCCCCCACATTCACTCACCCCCTCCCCCCTCCATACCCCGACTGTACCCCCACATTCACTCCCCCCTCCCCCCTCCATACCCCAACTGTACCCCCACATTCACTCACCCCCTCCCCCCTCCATACCCCAACTGTACCCCCACATTCACTCTCCCCCCTCCATACCCTAACTGTACCCCCACATTCACTCACCCCCCTCCCCCCTCCATACTTCAACTGTACCCCCACATTTTACGTTAATTTGACTTTGGAAATAAGTTTGAAATCTTAGTCCTTGATGGGCCATAATCCGAGACAGTTTCATACGGTAATCTGCTCAGTTGTATCCCAGGAGACGAGACGGACCAGAAAGGGTGGCAGCGTCGTCCTTCAACCTAAGACCCAGCAACGTTGCCACAGTTCTTATAGTCCGCAATTTTAGTACGCCCCAGTCATAAAAGGTTCCATTCCTGATAGGCCCCAGTCCTAATAGGTTCCCGTTCTAATAGGCCCCAATTATCCTAATAAGTCTCCAATCTTAATAAGTCTTAATCTTAAGAAGCTCGTCACACTCGGCCCTGATCTTAAAGGTCCCACTCATAATAAGTTACTTCCCTATATAATCAGCACAGTGTGATACAGAATCCAGTATATACAGAGGTGTTGGCAGGTAAGATCAGAGTCACACCTCACACCAGAGACTCTGGGGAACTGGTGGTGATGAATCCAGTCTGTTGAGGAGAGGGGAGGGGCTACGTGTATCAAGACTCATTACTAAACAAAGCGAGAATACCGTTAATTACTGATCATTGGCTCCTTGAAGAATCATTTGGATAAGAAAACATTGCTATTGCACCAGACCACATACAGGTGTGCTAACTACTCAAGAAATCATTGAAAACCACGTACAGGTGTGTCGGAGGCGGGTGAGAACGACACCTGTGCCTAGCGCGTGACGGTAACCCAGGTTACGGTGAGGCGGCGCAGGACCGGACTCACCCAGGCTAGTGAGGCGGCGCAGGACCGGACTCACCCAGGCTAGTGAGTCGACCTGGGCAACACAACCTTTCCTACTTGCCTCAAACTTACCTGCTGTTCATTTTGCCTCTCTTTATACTCCTTTCTCTTTCTTTCTTCGTTCTCCTATCTCCTCCTCCTGCGTCATCATCTTGGCGGTGCTTCAACTAACAGGGTCTTTAAAGTGTTCACCAAGTCTTTTAGTTTTGATGCTTCAACTAACATACAACTTTAGTGAATTAAACAACATTTCCTTCCTTATTTGTTTCTTTGTCCAATATTTGTTCGTTGTTTTATCGCCATGACCACCTGGAAACCACGACACCGGAACAAATGAACAGGAAATACTTGATCTGGTTAGTTAAGGACCCCCAACCACCTATCCCCCCCCCAAAAAAAAAAATAGTAATAAAAAAGTCGAGTCCACCAGAATAAAGGACGAGTCTTTTCTTTAATATCAGTGTTTTTGTGGCGATAAACGAACCTGACGTACGAACAGACATTTAGGGAAAAATAACTCGACCACTTCTGGGTAAAAGTCGAGTTAACGAAGACACAAAATAAATACTTAACGGATACTACCTCCCTCCCTCATACCTTCTCCTCCTCAGAGGATTTTCTCTGAACAATCCAGGACTGTTTCCTAAGTCAACATATAACCGAACCCACCTGTGGTAGTAATATACTCCATTTAGTTCTGTCGAACAGAGAAAACCTCATTAGCAATGTCGAGGTAGGGAACGAACTTGCAAACAGCGATCACAAAGAAATTAGATTCCAGTTAGATTTTCAGGGCAGACGTAAGGAAAATTCCACTAAAGTACCAGATTTTAGAAGGGCAAACTTTGACAGTTTAAAGAGGCAGCTGAGAGAAGGGGTGTCGCGCTTGGGCGTGAACCTGACAGATGACACCGACCTGATAACGAGATCTGAGATAGCAGAGTTCCACGACAATTTAAATAATGAGTTACTTAATGCACAAAGGCAGAACATTCCATACAAAAAACTCAGATCAGACAACAATGACCCTAAATGGATAAATAATTAATTAAAGAACATCATTGGCCAAAGGAAGGCTATAGGTAGAAGGATAAATCATGGCGAAATTTACCTCCAGGATTATTATAAGGTATTGGCGAGTAGGGTTAAAACCGAGATAAGGAAAGCCAAGAGGAATAATGAGGTAAGGATAGCAAGGGAGGCAAAGACAAACCCCAAAGGATTCTACCAAATGTATCAAACTAAAACACGAGAAAAGATTGGACCAATACAGCAAGATACAGGCGAGCTCACTGACAACGACGGAGAAATGAGCAATAATTTGAATAAATATTTTTCAACAGTTTTCACCACCGAAAATGTAAACATGATACCCGAGGCACCGACTCTATTCAGAGATAGTGAAGAAAACAAATTAAGTGAGATAGTAGTGACTAGTAGCGATGTTAGTAAGCAAATAGACAAACTAAAGCCTAATAAGTCACCTGGTCCCGATGAGATATTTGCCAGAGTCTTAAAGGAATGTAAGGAAGAGCTAAGTATGCCCTTAGCAAAGTTGTTTAACATGTCCTTAAAAACAGGTGTAGTACCAGAATCCTGGAGGATAGCGAATGTAATACCAATTTCCAAAAAGGGGGATAGATCACTATCCTCTAACTACCGCCCAATCAGCCTAACATCAATAGTAGGCAAATTACTTGAATCAATCATTCCAAACTCTATTCGAAACCACCTGGAGAAGCACAAGTTGATCAATGATTCCCAACATGGCTTCACAAGCAGGCATTCATCTCTAACTAATCTATTAACATTCTTTTCATCAGTTTTCGAATCGGTGGACGAAGGGCACAATTATGATGTGGTATATCTCGACTTTAGCAAAGCCTTCGACAGAGTCCCCCACGAAAGACTAATTAGAAAGGTAGAAGCACATGGCATCAAAGGTAATATACTTAAATGGATTAGGGCGTGGTTACAGGACAGGAAACAGCGAGTGAGCATTAACGGCACTAAGTCCCATTGGAGCAACGTCACTAGTGGAGTTCCCCAAGGCTCAGTACTTGGACCATTATTATTTATTATATACATAAGCGACATAGATATCGGCATAGACAGCAACATAAGTAAATTTGCTGATGACACTAAAATAGGACGTGTTATTAAATCTGACGAGGACTCCGCAAGACTACAGGAAGATCTAAACAAATTTTTCGAATGGTCTGAAAAATGGCAGATGAAATTCGACGTGGACAAATGTAAAGTACTCAGTATAGGAGATGTAAACAGGGAAACCAGGTGATCCCTGGGGTGCCTAAAGTTCAGGTGATCCCTGGGGTGCCTAAAGTTCAGGTGATCCCTGGGGTGCCTAAAGTTCAGGTGATCCCTGGGGTGCCTGAAGTTCAGGTGATCCCTGGGGTGCCTGAGGTTCAGGTGATCCCTGGGGTGCCTGAAGTTCAGGTGATCCCTGGGGTGCCTACACACCTCCTCCCCTGCACACCTCCTCCCCTACACACCTCCTCCCCTGCACACCTCCTCCCCTACACACCTCCTCCCCTGCACACCTCCTCCCCTACACACCTCCTCCCCTACACACCTCCTTCCCTACACACCTCCTTCCCTACACACCTCCTCCCCTACACACCTCCTCCCCTGCACACCTCCCCCTACACACCTCCCCCTACACACCTCCTCCCCTGCACACCTCCCCCTACACACCTCCTCCCCCTACACACCTCCTCCCCTACACACCTCCTCCCCTACACACCTCCTCCCCTACACACCTCCTCCTACACACCTCCTCCCCCTACACACCTCCTCCCCTACACACCTCCCCCTACACACCTCCTCCCCTGCACACCTCCCCCTACACACCTCCTCCCCCTACACACCTCCTCCCCTACACACCTCCTCCCCTACACACCTCCTCCCCTGCACACCTCCCCCTACACACCTCCTCCCCTACACACCTCCTCCCCTGCACACCTCCCCCTACACACCTCCTCCCCCTACACACCTCCTCCCCTGCACACCTCCCCCTGCACACCTCCCCCTACACACCTCCTCCCCCTACACACCTCCTCCCACACACCTCCTCCCCTACACACCTCCTCCCCTACACACCTCCTCCCCTACACACCTCCTCCCCTGCACACCTCCCCCTACACACCTCCTCCCCTGCACACTTCCCCCTACACACCTCCTCCCCTACACACCTCCTCCCCTACACACCTCCTCCCCTGCACACCTCCTCCCCTACACACCTCCTCCCCTACACACCTCCTCCCCTACACACCTCCTCCCCTGCACACCTCCCCTACACACCTCCTCCCCTGCACACCTCCCCCTACACACCTCCTCCCCCTACACACCTCCTCCCCTACACACCTCCTCCCCTGCACACCTCCTCCCCTACACACCTCCTCCCCTGCACACCTCCCCCTACACACCTCCTCCCCCTACACATCTCCTACACACATGATGATTAAATACCATGTTATCTGGGGGGAGGATTAACGTCAGATTAGGTTAGGATTTGGTTTGCTTAGGTTAGTTTAGCGTTATGTTAGGTTAGGTTAGTTTAGCGTTATGTTGGGTTAGGTTAGTTTAGCGTTATGTTAGGTTAGGTTAGTTTAGCGTTATGTTAGGTTAGGTTAGTTTAGCGTTATGTTAGGCTAGGTTAGTTTAGCGTTATGTTAGGTTAGGTTAGTTTAGCGTTATGTTAGGTTAGGTTAGTTTAGCGTTATGTTGGGTTAGGTTAGTTTAGCGTTATGTTAGGCTAGGTTAGTTTAGCGTTATGTTAG
Organism: Homarus gammarus; assembly: GCA_958450375.1. Lineage (NCBI taxonomy): Eukaryota > Metazoa > Arthropoda > Malacostraca > Decapoda > Nephropidae > Homarus > Homarus gammarus. The sequence goes on from CAUDMG010004115.1 coordinate 75,399, forward strand.
GTTAGGTTAGTTTAGCTTTATGCTAGGTTAGGTTAGTTTAGCGTTATGTTAGGTTAGGTTAGTTTAGCGTTATGTTAGGTTTGGTTAGTTTAGCGTTATGTTAGGTTAGGTTAGTTTAGCGTTATGTTAGGTTAGGTTAGGTTGGTTATTCATCAAGTGATCTGAGGGGAGGGTGCATAGCGTCAAACTGTTGCACAGGAAACATATATCAAAAGCCGGAGGGTGAGAATGTCTTGTTCGTTCTTCTGTTTTTGTTCCATTTTTCCCTGACTCACCACACCAGGGCAGGGCTCAGCTGTGCGCCACGTACGCTCCGAAAAATTGTATCACGTTAGGGTGGGAACTGAACGGTTTATGACGTCATCGAGCACTACTTAAACAAACTGGGTGGTTGCTATGGTTACGTTTATCACGGCGAGGGTTTTAGCGGTGTCCTGCGGGAATAATGGGTCTTTGCAGCACAAGCTATCCTAAACCACAGACACAGTGCTCCTCCTCCAGCCGGTGTATTTTTGTTTATAAACATCTCGACCCTACGGAACTACCCACCTAACCTAACCTAACCTAACCTAACCTAACCTAAACAGAACGTAACATACTGTACACCTACCTTAATCCAACACGATATTAATATGCCTTCGAGATATATTTGTTCTCCATTTACTCCATAGTTGGTGAGTAATAGTCCAGTGGAATATTATCTGGTGGCAACATGAAGTCATACTGACAAAGGCGTCGTGTTGGAGAATTTTTTTAGTCCGTCAGTCTAGTGGTTTGGGCTCCAGTTCTCAAGCTCTTGGTTTTTCCTGTTTTTTAAACCCACTGTTCGTTCATACCTAACCTTGCTTCTGGAGGTCGCAGGACGCCGTAGGGCAGGGGTTCTCAACCAGGGGGGAATTCCCCCCAGGGGGGGAATTCAGGTTTTCAGGGGGGGGGGGGGGGGAACTGATTCGGGAGCAAGAGATATGTTCGATGAGAAATCAATCACAGAATTTTGGCCCTTGATGTGCGATGCCTACCCAAAAGTGGCAGAAAGAGCTATCCGTGCATTGCTTCCGTTTGTGTCGACATATCTTTGTGAGTCAGGCTTTTCAACTCTGTTGCAAATTAAAAAGAAAGCAACGTAGTAGATTCGAGGTAGAAAATGACCTGCGTTGTGCCCTTTCAAGCACTCCTCCGCGTATCCCAGAATTGGCGAAGAAAAAACAATCACAGGTTTCTCATTGACTGTAATCTTCATCTGAATAAAATTAATTACAAATTTACAATATCCTGGTATTCTATTGAACTTTTTGTTTATTGCATTATGCTTCAGTTTGGTCTGTTAAGTAATTCATTATAAATAAAAAAAAAACTATTTTACTTTTATTCAAGTTTTATAAATCCATCAACATTTTCAATTGGCATTTAATTTTTAAAACTCCACTATAAAAATAATCCATGTAAAATTGTAAATGTATATGCACTAATATGGAAAAAATAAAGGATATTCAGTATTATACGCATATTATTTGGAATGCACTTTTTGAGGCAGACAATCTTGGAAAGGAGGGGGAATGACATTCTGACATATGGTGAACGGGGTGCATGGGGCAAACAAGGTTGAGAACCACTGCCGTATGGTGAACATTATTCTATTCTGCTATGTTTTGTTATTATTCTGTCTTGATAATTTTATTCTTACTTTATTTTTTTTTCAGGTAAGGTGTTCGGGCAGGGACGGACAGCGTAGGTCTGTGAGTACAACTGTTTTTTACGTACCCTTTTTCTTTATTTAATTTTAACTTGTTGGAACTTAATGTGTGTGTTATGTAAATACGACTAATCTTGTAAATTGTTTATATTTGTAATGGAAAAACTTAGGTTCTTCATTTGTATGATTTTGAAGTTTTTTGTACGGAAAATAGTAATGCATACTTCAATAATTCATACTTGGCTTGACTCGTCGCCTGGGGAGTAAAAGGCACATTTTTTTTTTTGCACTAGGAACTAAAATAAAAAATAAATAATAAAAATGATAATAAATGAGCATATCGGTGGGGCAGTTAATCGTGGGAGACGCGGCTAACACACTTAACGCGGAGTTATATCTTTAAGTGGTTCTTAAAAACTGGACACGGTAATGGTGCTTAACACTCTAAGTCATCAGAGTAGAAAGTGTAGTAGATGCAAGGTGGGGCAGGGGGGTGTATAGACCTAAATACATAGTTGTTAAAGCACAATAATGGCCAGTACGTGCTGAAGACCTTCGTTGTTGAGGCACAGAAATGCACAATAAAGTACCACCACAGGAGAGCTCAGGTTCTCAACTGGCTCAGCCATGTAAAAATTGCTATTATTATCCACTCTGTATCTGTGTTTTTCTGGCTAAATAAACTGTTTCAATTCAATTCAATTCTACGTTAAAATCGGTGATTATAATGGTGTTAAAACATAAAACTGTGAAGCCTTCTGTCGTTCACTAAGCTATTGTTATTGATTGTTCCACTGTGTTAGCCTAGTCAGTTCTCAAGGCGGTGACTTCTCTTCAATCTGCTGGCCAGACAGCCGTGCAACATACAGTAACCCTCACACACAAACTGATGCATAATACTGGACCTACAATATATTTCAACAGTTACCTTAATTAGATATTTGGTTATTTTTTTGGCGTTTAGCTCGTTTTACCTTGCTAACCTCGGAGTTCAGTGTGCACATACGGAACACCATCATGCCTTACCAACATAATTCTGTTTTTTTTCTCATATTTTAATGACTGGCGTAAACGAAGAATTCATAATAATTTATGAAAACCACAAAGGACGCTGTACATAATTATATTACAAAGTGACTCCGTTCTTCTGTGTCCTCTCTCACTACCCCAACCCACGCTCACCAGTATGACTATTGCGTATGACTGAGTTTATCGTGTGAACTAAGGTAGTTATCGCGTCGCGTTCCTCTGAAATCTCTCATTTTCTTTTCTGAAATGTGTTTGCCTGAAGTAGTAGTAGTAGTGGTTGCTTAAGTTGCCGCTGCTATCTCGGGATGTTCTTGGAAATTACGTTATCATTCGTTTAAATCTTGTTGGTTATATTTGTGTTTACTTGAGATGGTTCTTAAGTTACTGAGGTTATTTCAGTTCATCTCATACGGCTATAAATAGAAATTAGATGAGGGTCGAACAGAGACGCTGGTCGATACTAGTGTTGCCTCACCAGACAATGGCGTTAATAAATTGTGAAAGAAGGAATGACCGGCGAAGGTGGGGAGAGGAAGGTGAGGTAGAAGAAATGGAGGAGATTGTGAAGAACTTGAAGTGTAAGTAAGGGGGCGGTAGTGGTTATTGAGGCATTTATTCTAGTGTTCGGAAGTTAGTCGTCTGTATCCCAAAGCATCATGGTGTGAGAAATTTGTTCACAGTAGAAGAATAATGAAACACCTCCTTGGGAAAGTGGCGGTGTGTTGTGCCCGAGGATGTGTGCAGATCACCACTCATCAACTCACAACAACACTACGGTGTGAGAATAGTAAACCACAAGTCAGCATCTGTCAGCAGAATCACAGGAAGCAGATGTGACGGAACATCTGTATATACAGGTGCAGGAGGGTGTCGTGACGGAGGCGGTGTTGAAGACACAAGACGTCTGCCGGCTGGTATTTATCATGCCCAGGCTTGTTGATCTTTCCCACCGCCTAGTTGGGGTCTCCCAGGCTGACACTCGCTACCCAGTAACATTCTCATACTTCCACCGAGTGAGGGGTTAGCGCGCCATAACACGGTAATGTCCATGTTTCAGTAGAAAATGAGTGAAAGTGGCGCGCGCGGGAGTGAGGGAAAGTGGTGATGAGGTAGCAGCAAGGTCCTGCGGCTGGCTGGCGGCGCTGATGGCATTTATTTGTTTACATCACTTAGTTTCTCCCACATTCGATACTTTCGACCATAACTTTCCCTGGCGTGTTATGTATTCATTGAATTTACGCAAACAATTCGGATAATTCTTTGGAGGAAAAAAATGGAGATGGAAGATGTTTTGTTGGTGTGAGAAACGAAACGTTGGCAGTCTCGGCGAGGTGGTGAGTCAAGTCAGTCAGCTGGTGAGGAGGTCCAGCAGTTGCCCTGTGGATGTTGCTGGATGGTGCACGCTGCCACGTCGCTCAGTCAGCCTGGTGTGTCGCGCGCCCAACTTATCTCAAGCTCACACACTCCTCCTGCCCTGGTGGCCACGATTCACGACAGAGGTATTGTTGTTGTAGTCCACGAGTGTTACTTATACTAGGCTCCCCTTGTGAGCCATGGTAGCCACAGTGGTGCTCGTATTTGACCCACGCCCAACGGGTCACCACTCGCTCTGGTAACGACGATAGATAACAGCGCTCGTTAGCCATGAGGAAAACCAGTACTTGTAACCTTCGTGAAAAAGAGTCGGTAGTGTCATGAAGTGTTGTGTAGAAAATTTAGTAGTGTAGTGAAGTGTATATAAGTAGTACACAATATATAAAAGTATTATTGGTGTGTGTTAAGTGTTACCACCAGCAACTGCTCTTTCAACACCGTCATCATGTCATCACGAGGTAGGTGCTGGCATGTTTATTCCTCTCTCAGTTGTTGGCATCAGTGTTATCTCTGTCTCACTCTGCCACCTTAATTAACTAACTCCTTCACGTATCCCGTTCACTGGGGCGGTTGGTCAGCTTCATGTTGGCAGGTAGATACTCCTTAATGCGTGTAGTGAATCACGTGTTAACCTCCTATCTTGTTCCAAATCTGTGATTCTCAAAGGAATAAACGGTAAGTTCTCGTAACTATAGACGTAAGAAAGCATTAACTGCTTCAGCCTGAACACAAAATGGTATCAAAGCTACACAGAGACTCTACTAGATGTGTCCATTTAACATCAAGTTGGGTGACAAAAGTTAACGGAGCCGGACTAATCTTTTTGACTACCGTTAAAACACAAAATAACACTCAAGATGTCTTCAGTATGTTTACTTAGACAAATGACAGATTCATCGTAAGGAATCTTAATCTTAACCGTAATACACAAGAAGAAAAGTTTCCTTCTGAACCTTAAGTTAGGAGAGTATCAGGACCCGATGGGATATTTAAGTTGGTGGGAACTCGTCTGGGGGACATGGGTGGGATTTCACCCAGCCGGTTTTTACCCAACCAGGTTTTACCCGTTGGTGTGATTTTACCTCCTGGGAAATTGTCTGGGAAAAGGACAAGAGTTTGTCGTTATGTCTCTTCATTCCTAAGGTGCATAAGAATCGTGTTTCAGTCAAGAGGACCAAAGTCGTGTAACCTTCCGGACTCTCTGACTCCGGATATTCTAAATGATAAGTAAATACAGTGCATCGAGACACTGTGGAGTCTCATTGTACTTCTGACACCATTTTAGCTTTGTATGTTTTTTTGTTACCAAATACAGAAAAGATTCAGACTTGTGGGAGGGCCATTTCCTAATGTTTACTGCAGTCCCTCGTCCCATGGGTCGTTGTCCACACCTTCTGCAGGAGAGATATTAAGAAAAAATATGGCCAGATAGGTGTTCGGACATATACTTTAGAGAAAATCACTCGCGACACTTTCACACTCGGTAATTCCTAACCACTAAAATCAAGAGAAAAGTTGAAGACTGCCACACAAATTCTAGTCTTTATTTCACTAATCCTACCATGAGACTAATAAATGGACAAAATCCCTAACCTACCCAGTTTGTTTGAAGCCTGATATTCGTATGAGATTGGGTTGGTTATGTTAGGTGGGATTTGGTTTGAAATCCCACCATCAAAACATGAAATTGATCAAATCCTTACGAAGTGAGCCCGGCATGATACAGCGCTCGCCTCCTGTTTTCGAGGGTCAGTAGTCCAACTCCTGGGCGCTCCCAGTTCACCAAACTTGGGGAAGTGAAGAAGGTCGACAGCAGTACCGGCCAAGCTGCCTCCTTGTAAACCGAAGTGTGCTGTATCCACAGTCCCTAACGGGAAATCGTGCCTAATGAAACCTACCTTTCACTGTTTGGGAAACTAGGTTTAGTTAGGTAGATTTCACGACAAATTCCACCATCAAAACTCCCCCCCCCCCACCCCCCCTTTAAAATTATTTTGAGACCAAATACTGTTAGCTTGGGTGAAGTCCAGCGGAATTTTGTACAGCGACGGGGAGGAGTCGGTAAGAGCGTCCTAACACGAGCCAATTGCGTTCGATACAGTCATCAGTGTGAGGACGTGGAGTGTGAGTGAGAGAGTGGCCACAACTTGGTTCTTGCAATTTTTTAAAAGTGTTTATGTACAGTACTAGCTTAGACTATACTGTATATACACGTGGAAGACCTTAGTTATTTTAACTCTCAGTGCAGGACGTTTTCTCTAAGCTCAATAAACTCGTCTGGCGGTAGACAATACATCCCTTAGGTGTCGAGAGTACATAACACCACAGGATATCCTCCCCGACCCCGGCCCCCTTCCCCCGCCTTCCGGGACCCCAGCCAGGACGCTGTCAATCACGTTCTGCGCCGACTGATTCTTTTAGTTTTTTTTTACATTTGTGACTGAGGTCGTCGTACTCAAAGAAGTAGGGGTTGTGGTGTGTAGGCATCATCACCCCTACTTCCGTCAGGCCTATATGTCTCGATCAGGGACGACTGAATAGATCATTTGAAACTGAAGTGGGTAATTATTTGTGTTGTGTTCTTGTTTTGGGTAGACACTCGTCAGTCTATGGATGGCAATACCGTGGCTCGATAATTGAATTTGCCCCTATTTAGAACTTTTGTATTATGATTATTATTATTATTATTTCACTAATTATTATTATCATCATCATTGTTAAACTGTTATTTATCCGTAATAAAAAAATTACTTTAAACATATATATTTATCTTTCATTAAACACTACAATTTTAGTTCCTTTAAACACACCCATTTACCTATACTAAGAACTCGACCCCGTCAAAGTAATTAACGCTCCTTTACCTGTACCGGGAATGTGACCAGGTAAGGTTTCCTACACCAACAAGGGGGGGGGGGGGGGTGGGGGGTGACAACTGTTGACCTGCCTGTACAAGCGGACCGACCCAACCAGATCCCCTTGTTTCTCACACACACACACACACACCTATTGTCCCCCTTGTTTCCTTTTCCCAATTCTTATTTTTCTTCTCCTTCCCTCTCCTTTTTCTCATCTTATCGTTCTCTCCCGTTTTTCTATCTCGTCTTATCCTCTCCCCCCTCGTTCTCTCTCTCTCCCCTTTCTTTATCTTCCTATCCTTCTCTCTTCCCTTTCTTTCTCCTATCATTCCCTCCCTATATTCTCTCTCTTTGTCCCTCCCCTCCATTCTCCCCCCTCCGTCTCTTCTCCCCACCTACATACAGCTCTGGGTACCGGGTATGTTCATTCCTTTACCAACTGGCTCTTCTAAATCCCCTTCCTTCCCTCCTTTCCATCCGGCCAGGAGAGCTAAAGGGGGTTGGCTTTTGTGTAGTGTGTGTGTGACGGTAAATAAAACATCTAGACGAATTGGTTGGCTGATTTTGATGAAACTTTTGAAGACTGTGTTGGGTGATGATGTTGAGAGCCTTGTATGGGAGAGGTTAGTAGTTTCAGAGGTTGTTGGAGGTTCGTTTGTTTTTGGAGGTGAATATTAAACTTAAGGACCTTCTGGGAGTGTGGCTAAAGGGGGGGGGGGGATCTCTCTCTCTCTGTCTGTCTCTCTCTCTCTCTCTCTCTCTCTCTCTCTCTCTCTCTCTCTCTCTCTCTCTCTCTCCTTATGGGGAAACATTCCAATTTATTTCACTTTAAGCTTGACCACCTAACGCTATGTGGTGGTGATTATGTTACCGTAAGGGTAGTTAATGTACTGGTGATTCCTTACGGGTGTGATCAAGCATAGACTAGAGTGTAATGCGCAATGTTGGTGTTGTATTCGGTAGCCAGTCTTACCTTGCTCGCTCAGGTGTGTTAATTAATGTCTGGAGTGATTAGTTCAGTTATGACAGGTGCGGTAATGGTCAGTACAATCTCTTTATGGGCCAATTAGTGTCAGAGACAGAATAAACAAGGCAGTTCAATGATGAGGGTTAATGGTGCACCACCGCCAAATCTGGTGTTGTAAGACCAAACACTGCGGTGAGCGGTGTTTGCTGCGGTGAGGGTCACTTACACACACAGGCAAGGCGGCGAGGCTCTTCACACACAGCTACACACACACACAGCTACACACACACACACACACACACAGCTACACACACACACACACACACACACACAGCTACACACACACAACACACACAAACTGGTAACAGATAGATAGCTATTCAGTATAGTTGTCATACAAGTTAACATTGATTCAACGTGTACTGTATATAGACCTAGCAGGTATAGATCGTAGAGGGAGAGAGAGAGAGAGTGCGGGTATACAATATAGATAAACAATGCAGTGTACAACAGGTTAGGTTAGGTCGGTGTGGCATTTTCTCATTAACCTTAGGCATCAGTTGAGGTGGTAAGTTGTTCCAAGGTCAGGAAGGTGGATGTGACTTCCCTGCCTTGAACGTACGTGTGTTTGTAGGAATTAAACCGTTCATTGTAAATAATAAAAGGTTTATTTAATTATTATGTGGGATATAGAATTTAGAGAGTGATGTAGGAGGTCTGTGAATGTCATGGTTTAATATTATCGGTGGTAGTAGGAGTGGATTATATTATATAAAGATAATAATATGTCGTATTTCTTATTTCTTACCGTAGAGTTCGATACCTTCACACTGGTTACTTACAGGAGATTATGGCGTATCTACGTAGAGGTTCACTCCACCACCCGACCCCATGATTTATACTTGATAAATGATGATTTAATGAATTCCATTAATTTTCAACATCCATCTAAGTTATTGGTTATACTTTGTCATAACCAATCAGTCATTACCTTTAGTAATAATAAGACAGAATCACAGATACGGGCAGATAATTGCACTTACATTTATTTGTCAAGCTTCCATGTAATGATTTACAATTTGCATGGATATATGAGTCACTCACGTTCACGCTGTAATAAAATTAATCTTCTAAAAGAGAATTTTCAACTTGGGGACATATGTGATTATTCTACTATGGGTATGACTTATCAGAGCCTTAATTCTTCAAGTGATACATTTACTGCCAGCCTGGATTGCTTTTGTTGCAACCAGGCTTCATCACAAGAACTTCTTCCCACGGCCATAACAACAAAAAGTACTCTTGGGTTACCACACATAGTCTCGCGTCACTGACAGTCTCTGTGGACGGTTATCGCGGCAAGGAGAACTGGTAAGCGTGACTTGAATTAACCATTTAGGTGCAATAGACCATCCTGGATTGCTTTTGTCGCAACCAGGCTTCCACACGTGATAGTTCCACAGGGATAACAAACCTAGGTTAACACACTTAGTCTCGTGTCGATCACGGTCACGGTAGACGGGTGTCGTGCAGGAGAACTCTGTAAGCGTGAATTGATTAACCATTTACTGTAGGTTTGATAGGCCAGCCTGGATTGCTCTTGTTGCAACCAGGCATCCACACGTGATATTTCCACGGGGATTACAACCTAGGTTAACACACTTAGTCTCGTGTCGACGACAGTCCACAGGCGGAGTGGCGGTGGAGGACTCTGTGTGGTGTGGTGTCCCGCTCCCTTCAGGAGGGAGAGAATGGGGACGTCTTAACTAACCCATGGCCAAAGGGATACTACTTAAAATGAGGTTTTTGGGTGTGAAGCGATGAACAGTACAACACTGTTTCACTGCCCACCCCTCTAAAGGCTGGCTAACATACACTAATGGAAAATACATGTCCCAGTTATGCCTCGCCGGGCGTCTTATCTCTGGTAAAACAAACTTTGGAGTTGGTTGCGTGGGTAAGCCTAACGCAACCCATGACAGTGAATTAGACTGCATATATATATTTAAAAGAAATTAATACTCAGAATCCAGAACGGTTGCAATGAACTGAAACGGTGACGTCACGTAAGGGGAGGGTAGGTAAGCTGTGACGTCACTGATTAGAAAGCACTGCACGATAAGAGTAAACTAAACAGATCCAATATAACGTTGAGTAATGAAGGGATTTAGCCTCTTGCCGCAGCTCACTTCCCGCTGGTTGATAGAGTAATTACTATATTTTACAACCCGTGATCTGTAGCCTGCACTCTGGGGTTAAGATGGCGGAAGTGGTGGCTGGGAGCACGTATCGTTATGGGATTTTGGAGGGAAAATCTGTTGTGGGGATCTTTTGTTTTGCCTGAACGATTATGGTGAATTTATTTAGTGACGGGTAATTATTACTTTTTATATTATTGACTATTCAAGGGAAAATACTCATTATATCAGTGATTAATCCGGGAAAATATTTTGTTTACCTTTTAACAGTGGCGAAAAAAACAACTGCTTACATTAATTAGCTCCGATAATTTAGCGGGAAAATACTGTGTTTGACGTAAGTGATAATTTTAGCAGGAAGATATTTTATTTATCATTATGATTATGGCGAAAAAAAGACCTTGCTGACGTCAGTAGTTAGGGCGGGTGAGGAGGATTATTTGACCTATGTTGAACCATCCTAACGCTACCCGAGGGTGTCTAATCTCCGGGTGAAATAACGCAGCAAAACCTTACTTGAATGGGGATTCCTTGACGTCACAGGTGTGTAGTGTAGTGGTCCGGGTATAAAGACAGGTGTGTAGTGGCCCGGGTATAAGGACAGATGTGTAGTGTAATGGTCCGAGTATAAGGACAGGTGTGTAGTGTAATGGTCCGAGTATAAGGACAGGTGTGTAGTGTAGTGGCCCGAGTATAAGGGCAGGTGTGTAGTGTAATGGTCCGGGTATAAAGACAGGTGTGTAGTGGTCTGGGTATGAGGACAGGTGTTTAGTGTAATGGTCCGGGTATAAGGACAGGTGTGTAGTGGTCCGGGTATAAGGACAGGTGTGTAGGCGTCTAGCTAATGAGACAGGACTATAAACGGGTACAGGCGTGAAGAGAAGCACGTAGAGGTGAGCAGGTGTGTAGAGGTTCAGATGTGACCGACAGGAGATGTTAATTGACCAACAGTACTCTCCCTCATGCATCAAGTAAGCAATGTGCGACTAGAAATATGTGCGACTAGAAATATGTGCGACTAGAAACATGTGCGACTAGAAACATGTGCGACTAGAAACGTGCGACTAGAAATATGTGCGACTAGAAACATGTGCGACTAGAAACATGTGCGACTAGAAACATGTGTGACTATAAACATGTGCGACTACAAACATGTGCGACTAGAAACATGTGTGACTATAAACATGTGCGACTACAAACATGTGTGACTATAAACATGTGCGACTATAAACATGTGCGACTATAAACATGTGTGTCTATAAACATGTGCGACTATAAACATGTGCGACTATAGCGTGCGACTATAACATGTGCGACTATAAACATGTGTGACTATAAACATGTGCGACTATAGCGTGCGACTATAACATGTGCGACTATAAACATGTGTGACTATAAACATGTGCGACTAGAAACATGTGCGACTATAACATGTGCGACTAGAAACATGTGCGACTAGAAACGTGCGACTATAACATGTGCGACTATAAACATGTGCGCCTATAACATGGGCGACTATAAACATGTGTGACTATAAATATGTGCGACTATAGCGTGCGACTATAACATGTGCGACTATAAACATGTGCGACTATAAACATGTGCGACTATAAACATTTGCGACTAGAAACATGTGCGACTAGAAACGTGTGACTATAAACATGTGCGACTAGAAACATGTGCGACTAGAAACATGTGTGACTAGAACCGTGCGACTGTAAACATGTACGACTATAAACATGTGCGACCTAGAAACATGTGCGACTAGAACCGTGCGACTATAAACATGTACGACTATAAACATGTGTGACCTATAATCATGTGCGACTATAAACATCGCACAGCCATAAACGTCATGTGACTATAAACATGTGTGACCTATAATCATATACGACTATAAACATCGTACAGCCGTAAACATCGTGCGACTATAAACATCGTAAAACTCAAAATTCTCAAAAGAAATCGTGAACTATTTTCATTTTTCCTGAGTGATGAGAAAAAAACACTCGGATACGATCGTTATAATCACGGTGTTATTCGACGCCACTTTGGGGGGGGGGGGGGGGGCTGTTGGTTGAGTGCATTTTCACATCACCATTTATGAGGTGAAATTTGTATACGTAGGAAGTCTCTCTCTCTCTCTCTCTCTCTCTCTCTCTCTCTCTCTCTCTCTCTCTCTCTCTCTCTCTCTCTCTCTCTCTCTCTCTCGTTGACTAAGAGTGAGGTAGAAGAGGAGTGAGTGAGTGACCACCTGGGGACCTGAATTAGTGTGAGCTTATGTGTACCTGTGTTTACGATATAACTTAGTCTGTGTTGAAGTCTTTGGGGAGACGAGATTCTCTGAGGGTTTGTGGTGGTGAGCTGATTGATGAGTGAAGCCAAAGTGTGTGTGTGTGTGTGTGTTGGGTGAGGCTATAGTGTGTGTGTGTGTTTGTTGGGTGAGGCTACCCCTCTTCCCCCACCCATCCTCTCTACCCCTCTCTATATCTCCCCCACCACCCACTCCCACCATCCCTCCCATCACCCACTCCCACCCTCCCTCCCATCACCCACTCCCACCATCCCTCCCATCACCCACTCCCACCCTCCCTCCCATCACCCACTCCCACCATCCCTCCCATCACCCACTCCCACCCTCCCTCCCATCACCCTCAACCATTTGGCATTTCAAACATTTTTTTCTTCTACCATGAACAAACGAGTGGTAGCTTCTGATGACCGCGGTGTGCTGTTTTTATCCCAGGAGTGCGTACGTCATGAACCTGGATCCAAGGCCAACCACTTGTTGCAGGTCATGTCCAGATGGTGTTAGTCATGACCTGCGGGCGAGAGTCATGGACAGCTGGTTCTCTTCACATCCAGAAGGCGCCTATCATACGCAGCTGGTGCTAGTTTTACCCAACTTACTCTAGTTATGTTATGCAAGGCGTGTACAGTTGGTTCTTGTCAAATTCAGCTAGTGCCAGTCATGTAGCTGTAGCCATTCGTTCAGTTGGTGCTAATCCAGATCAAATGGTATTAGTCACGTGCAGTTAAGATTGTAACAAGGCGTTGACCATTACCCCGTGTGTGGGGGGTGGGGAGTCAGCTACCAGTTGGTGTCGGTCTTGAAACAGGATGACAGGGAGTAGACAGCGACCCCGTGGAACTTGTGAGGGTGGCAGATGGGGGCCTTGATAAGCACAGGTCGGCACTCATTGACACCACCTGACAGATAAGTACCGCACACACACACACACACAATAAGTCCACTCTGCCGCTACATACCACCATCACGTGTCACACACATTACCAGCGAGCGCCCGTGTCACAGTACACCACCCGAGGCACCACCACAACCCCACGACTTTCCTCTCCTGAAGACGCTGACGGAGCCAACATTAAACTGAACCACAGGAGAGAGAGAGAGAGAGAGAGAGAGAGAGAGAGAGAGAGAGAGAGAGTGCACAGATTTACTAAAGTCAGCTGATGGGGGAGTTAGGTTATGTTAGGTTAGGGTGATTAATCTTCGTGTGGAATAAGCTGGGGTATGCATATCTTCTTGTGATTCTTTAATGCTTTGTTTGTTTGTTTATCCTCTCGCTGGGTGTGTTTGTCCTGGCTCGACTTGAGTGGACTCTTATGTAAAAATTTTTACTTTTTATGACGACCAGACGGCGGCCATGGGGGTGGTGCGGGTACAGTACACCGTGGGTACACTCCTCGCCTGATCCACTAACTCCCTCAATGGGCGCTCTACTTTCTCTATCAGCCAGGGTAGAAGTTGTGAATGGGGGAGGTGTGTGTGTGTTTGTGGGCGTGTACATTGTGGATGTGCGCGAGTAAGTGTGTGTATATATAGTATGTGCGAGTAATATATATATATATATATATATATATATATATATATATATATATATATATATATATATATATGTGTGTGTGTGTGTGTGTGTGTGTGCGCGCGAGTGTGTGTGTGTGTGTGCGCGCGCGCGAGTGTGTGTGTGTGTGTGCGCACGCGAGTGTGTGTGTGTAGGTACTGTATGTCTGGAGGCGCGGCTGAGACAGAGTCGCCTTCACTGAGCTAAATATACCGTACACTTCAGTCGTTGCAGCGAGAGATAGAAATGTCAGTTATGCTGTGATAATATGATGGCACAGGAGAGTGAGTTACTGTTACCGTTTGGCGCTAGTGACTGTATGTTGATGCTAGTGACTGTATGTTGATGCTAGTGACTGTATGTTGATGCTAGTGACTGTATGTTGATGCTAGTGACTGTATGTTGATGCTAGTGACTGTATATGTTGATGCTAGTGACTGTATGTTGATGCTAGTGACTGTATATGTTGATGCTAGTGACTGTATGTTGATGCTAGTGACTGTATGGTGATGCTAGTGACTGTATGTTGATGGTAGTGACTATATGTTGATGCTAGTGACTGTATGTTGATGCTAGCGACTGTATGTTGATGCTAGTGACTGTATATGTTGATGCTAGTGACTGTATATGTTGATGCTAGTGACTGTATGTATATGTTGATGCTAGTGACTGTATGTATATGTTGATGCTAGTGACTGTATATGTTGATGCTAATGACTGTATGTTGATGCTAGTGACTGTATGTTGATGCTAGCGACTGTATGTTGATGCTAGTGACTGTATATGTTGATGCTAGTGACTGTATATGTTGATGCTAATGACTGTATGTTGATGCTAGTGACTGTATGTTGATGCTAGTGACTGTATGTTGATGCTAGTGACTGTATGTTGATGCTAGTGACTGTATATGTTGATGCTAGCGACTGTATGTTGATGCTAGTGACTGTTTGTTGATGCTAGTGACTGTATGTTGATGCTAGTGACTGTATATGTTGATGCTAGTGACTGTATGTTGATGCTAGTGACTGTATGTTGATGCTAGTGATTGTATATGTTGATGCTAGCGACTGTATGTTGATGCTAGTGACTGTATGTTGATGCTTGTGACTGTATATGTTGATGCTAGTGACTGTATGTTGATGCTAGTGACTGTATATGTTGATGCTAGTGACTGTATGTTGATGCTAGTGACTGTATGTTGATGCTAGCGACTGTATACGTAGTGTTGATGCCAGTAACTGTGTACGTAGTGTTGATGCCAGTAACTGTGTATGTAGTGTTGATGCTAGTGACTGTACGTAGTGCTGATGCTAGTAACTGTGTACGCAGTGTTGATGCTAGTGACTGTGTACGTAGTGTTGATGCTAGTGACTGTGTACGTAGTGTTTCGTGCAAGTGACTGTGTACGTAGTGTTGCTCCTTGGTGCTAGTGACTGTACGTGCTTGACCACTGATGAGGCTGTAATGGATATTAGTTTAGCAATGAAGAACTAAGAGAGAGAGAGAGAGAGAGAGAGAGAGAGAGAGTATGTATGTGTGTACAAGACTGTGAGATGGTGTGTGTGTGTGTGTGTGTGTGTGTGTGTGTGTGTGTGTGTAGGGTTCGAATTTAACTAGGACAAAAAATAAAACATTCCTTATAGCAATCATGGATTACCTAATAATATATTTCAGCCGGGAGAAAGTTGACTTTTGAGTTCAATTAAGTTGTTGAGTGAGTGAGATGAATTTGTAGGTGGCGTGCGGAAGGACGAGGCGCCGACCACTTCAGTTTAGAGGTTGTGTGAAGGACGGGACCTGCCTAAACTTTTATTTCTATTTTACGAATTGCAACAAAACCTCATTGAAGACATACAATAAGACGTTTAGAAATGTATGTGTCTATATTGTGGGTATCGTTGAATTAGGTCTGGTAGGCTGATAATTATTTGTAGGGGAAACTAAATGTAAAACTAGAGAGAGGAGGGCATGTGTGGGGGGGGGGGGGTGGAGGGAGGGTTGGTAGGTGTTGTTGGAGGGGGGGGTAGTAGAAGGTGTTTGGGGAGAGAGGGGTGGTAGAATGTAGGGGAGAGAGGGGGAGTAGTTGAAGGTGTTGGGGGAGAAAGAGGGGGTGGTAGAAGGTGTGTGAGGAGAGATATGGGGTGGTAGAGGGTGTTGGGGAAAAGAGTGGGGTAGTAGAATGTTGGGGGGGAGGGGTGGTAGAAGGTGTGGGGGAGAAAGAACGAGTGGTAGAAGGTGTGTAAGAGTGGGGGGAAAAGGAGTGGGGTAGTAGAAGGGGTTGAGAGGGGATTGATAGAAGATATGGGGGAAGAGGAGAGGGGGGGGGGAAATATAAGGTTAATATAGTATAGAATTGGAGAGGGAGAAAGAGAGAGGGTGGGGAGGGGGGAGGAGAGGGAGACCAAGACCTCAGAGGAACACATTGGTCAAGGAAAGCTCTCACATTAAGCTGGGTGGAGGTGAGGACTGACAATACTGTAGAAGGGATTAGCAAAAGCGGAGGTGTGGGGATCATCAGACAGGAGGGAGTAGAAATAACCTTACCAGGACCCTGTTATACATCGAGGGGGGGGGGGGGGGCTATAACAATGGAGGAAGGTGTGTGCTGCTGGGTTATCATTGTAGCACGTCCACGCACACTTACAATAGCACACACACATGCAAACATATACATACATACATACATGCATACGTAAGAACATAGGAATGGAGGAAACTGCAGCGGGTCTATTGGCCTATACTGAGCAGTCCCGTTTACACCCAACCTCTATTACTCATATATCCATCCAACCTATGTTTGAAGCTATCCAGCGTATGCGAGTTAATGATGATGTTTGGTAACTTGTTCCACTCGTCCACTACTCTATTTCCAGACCAATGTTTACCTATTTCGCGCTTAAATCTAAATTGGTCTAATTTAAAACCATTGTTACGATTTCGCTCCTGGTTGGATAGTTTGAGTACCTTTGTAATGTCCCCTTTGTTTAGCCCTGACTTCCATTTATACACCTCTATCATGTCGCCCCTCACTCTACGTCTCTCGAGGAAGTGCAAATTAAGATGCTTTAACCTGTCTCTGTACTCGAGGTTCCTAATGCCCGGGATTAGCCTTGTCATTCTCCTCTGAATTCTTTCTAGGGATTCTATATACATTCTGAAATACGGTGACCAGAACTGAACTGCGTAATCCAAGTGAGGTCTCACAAGTGCAAGATACAGTTTTAGGATGACCTCGCTAGTCTTGTATCTAACACACCTTTGTATGAACCCAAGTACTTTGTTAGCCTTATTTCCAGCAAATATGCATTGTTGACTTGGTTTACGAGTCATCGGGTGAGGACGTCGGCGCTGCCCGCTGACGCGGCCGTGGTCTCTTGACCATGAAGACAGCTGCCAGCCAGCCTGGTCTGTCGGGCCCTCCCCTTCCCTATCTCCTCGTCCCCATCGGGATTTATCAGCATCCTCCCACCAACAATACCGTGCAAAGACTGATGATCAACCCACAAGTGATACACTAAAGTGTCAATTTCAATTCGAAAGAAAGAAACAACTGTTAAATGGAAGTCAGGGCTAAACAAAGGGGACATTACAAAGGTACTCAAACTATCCAACCAGGAGCGAACTCGTAACAATGGTTTTAAATTAGACCAATTTAGATTTAAGCGCGAAATAGGTAAACATTGGTTTGGAAATAGAGTAGTGGATGACTGGAGCAAGTTACCAAACAGCATCGTTAACTCACATACGCTGGATAGCTTCAAACATAGGTTGGATGGATATATGAGTAATACAGGTTGGGTGTAAACGGGACTGCTCACTGCTCAGTATAGGCCAATAGACCCGTTGCAGTTTCCTCCATTTTTATGTTCTTAAGTAATCAGTGCTTAGCGGTCAATGTTGACCTGACCGGACCAGACACACCCTGTCCACCGTACGCTCGCCACCACCAACACTGGATGAGAAGCCAAGAAACACTCCAAGCTACATCAGGAGAGAAATGAGGACTCCCTACTCCACCCAAGTGAGGAATTATGAATCCCTAACTGCATCACATAGCGGATTAGCGGCCAGGTATGACGCAACGGCCATCCAGACAGTGGGCGCCAACATTAGGTCACAAGAATGTTTACAAGTCCAGCTCAAACATTACCAGATCTATAGTTAATCTATATGTTGACTCTTTGTCCCTTATATTTTTTGTATTGAAAGCTTTTGTCAATCAAGTGACCCACTCCCCGCTTCCACCATATTTTTTTTTATTTTTTTTTACGGGGATTTAGCCCACCCGGGCACAAGTCACTGACCCACATCGGGGCCTGGGGGGCGAAAATGTAATAATAATAATAATAATAATAAGTAAAGAAATACAAAAATGAAAAAAAGATCAAGAGTGAGAAACGCTATATGTATGTTGTGTTGTCAATAGTAAGAGAAACAATTGTGACCCTGCAATTGTGTGTAAATGAGGCAGAAAGTCAGATCAGCAACCTGGGACTTGGTCACAATTTTCGTGATGCTATATGACAGCAGGGTCTACCATTAGACAATACATTATGCTTCCAAATATCTTCCCAGGCGGTAGTACCTCCCTGTTTGGTAACCTATCACTTCTGTTTGTTATATTCATTAATGATCTTGATTTAGGTATAACTAGTAGGATTAGTAAATTTGCAGATGATACCAAAATGGGGAGAGTGATAAATTCAGACAGTGACTTTGAACACCTTCAAAGAGATCTAGATACCTTACATGAGTGGTCAGTAGACTGGCAAATGAATTTTAATACTGATAAATGCAAGGTACTACAGATAGGGAAGACGAATACAAACGTTAAGTATATACTAGGTAACACGGAAATAGAAAACTCAGAATGTGAAAAAGATCTAGGTGTATTTGTTAGCGACGACTTGAAACCTAGAAAACAATGTACTGTATTAGCGTTCGCAACAAGGCAAACAGGATTCTTGGGTTCATATCTAGGAGTGTGAGTAACAGAACTGCTGACGTTATCTTGAAACTTTACCTAGCATTAGTGAGGCCACACATGGATTATGCCGTTCAATTCTGGTGTCCTTATTATAGAATGGACATAGATTCTTTGGAGAGAGTACAAAGAAGAATGACAAAAATGATCCATAATATTAGAAACCTTCCATATGAAGAAAGACTGAAAAGCTTAGGCTTGCATTCATTAGAGAGGCATAGAGTTAGGCGAGATATGATAGAGGTGTACAAGTGGGTAAGTGGGATTAACAAGGGTAAAATGGAAGATGTTCTGAAGCTCAGTAATAACGAAATAACTAGAACAAATGGCCTTAAATTAGATAAATTCCGATTCAGAAAGGATATAGGCAAGCACTGGTTTGGTAATAGAGTTGTGGATATGTGGAATAGGCTACCGAGTGCTATAGTAGGATCGGGGACGCTTGGGAGCTTCAAGACGAAGTTGGATAGGCACATGGAAGTGCTGGGATGGGTATGAAAGGGATCTACCCTGTATGGGCCAGTCGGCCTCCTGCAGTATCCCACTTTCTTATGTTCTTATGTGCATTGTATATTTTCGGCCTTCGGGCTGTCATGTTATCTTAATAAACCATTAATTATTATTATATTTATTATTATTACATACATACATTCACGGGAGTTGCGGTGAACTAGTGGATACAGCACTCCCTGGTTCGCGGTTAATAGATATCTTTAATCCATACAGCTGTAAACGGGTACCTACCTTACCTTACTGTTGAGGAAATTAAAGTTGTCGAGTACAGTGCCGTCCATACTGCTACCTTGTGTACCCATGGCCCAGTATACGATATTTACAGTTTTCTGTCAGGCTAATGGGACTCATTTTCACTTCCACATACACACTAACACGCATTTGATTTTAGTAGACTGCAGGACAAAACCTTACCCATAGCCTAGCCTAACCTAACAGGATATTAAGACATTTGGAAATATGAATTGGATTGATTGTAACCCATTTTGTTTTTATTCTAGTATGTAAATTATTAAAGATTTCGTCCCTGAGAAATTTTATCGTTGGGGAGGAGGAGGAGGAGGGGCGCAGTGTTCCGATGGTCACTACACTTAGTTGATGAAACCGGTAGAGGAGTGTGGTTTACCTGTAGTGGCTGTGGTGGGCGTGGCTATACCTGACGCCCTGTAAATGTCAGTAGAGAGCAGCAAGAGAGTGGCGCCACATCACCACACACTCTTAATCAATCATTAGCCAAGTTGGTAAAGGAAAACGATTATTATTATTATTATTATTATTATTATTATTATTATTATTATTATTATCATTATCATCATCATCATCATCATCCGGTTCCACGTGTAACAGCCGCGAGAGAGGGACTAATGATCTGTCATGGCTCCCTTGTAACTGTGTATTTCTTTCTGTTGTGAATTTATATAAGAAATCGATAGAATCTTAAGAATCTCTGTTTGTCCCGTAATTCCGTCCGTTAAAACATTATATAAATCATACGCCCGACCGTTCTCATCACCAACAGTCGACCCAAACTCTTGTACAATTTTGAAATGTTTAAATTAATATCGAAAATAAGTCCTCTGTACGTATACATTTTAGTAAGGTTGTTATACGAGTTTGTTTTTGGTGTTTAAGATAGAATCATTTGAGTTCTGCGGTCTCTCTAAAACACGGTGGTGGTAATGGTATTCTTCAGTACGTCAGAAGGCCTATTTGTCAGTTTCACCTTTCAGTTCTGACTACTACCAAGACACGTCACCTATAAAACTGTCTGAATATATTAATAATTCATATAACAATACTGGAGACTCGCCAAACTCTTTTAATAAAATAGTTTATATGACGTTTGGCTCAAGTCCACCTTCAGACGGATTGTTTGGTGTGTGTGTGTGTGTGTGTGTGTTAATATTCCCTTTATTTTTATTTTTTTTAGTGTAATATATCGCTGAGAGTCACGCCAGTAGACTCTTAAAACCCCTTGGAGTTAAACCCTTTGAATACGAGGACTTGACCCTTTGATAACCCTTTGAATACGAGGACTTGACCCTTTAAGTATCATTCTCACCCTTGGGAATAAGTTATCGTATTCGAAGGAGTTATGGCATTGTATTCAAGGAGTTAAGTCATCGTACTCAAGGGGTTAAATCATCGTACTCAACGGGTGAAGTCATCGTACTCTAGGGGTTAAGTCATTGCACTCAAGGGGTTAAATCATCGTACTCAAGGGGTGAAGTCATCGTACTCTAGGGTCTAAGTCATTGTACTTAAGGGGTTAAATCAATGTACGTACGGGGTTGAGCCATCGTACTCAAGGGGTTAAGTTGTCGTACTCAGGGAAAATCATCGTACTTTGTGGTCATCGTCGTCAAGGGGTTAAATAATCGTACTCAAGGAAGGGTTTAAGTAATCATACTCAACAGATAAAAATCATTGTACTCAAGAGATTAAATCATCGCAATCCGCAATCCGCCACAGTTGTGTTCTGACCTCACTAGGGGAAAGGTCACGGCAGGGTTAGCTCCGGAGGGATAATTATCAGATATGGCCAGAGCAAGGTGCGGTCTTGGGTATGAGAGTTTGGTGACCAAACTGGAGTGGTCCACTGAAGAATTGGCGAAGGTCAAGTTGGAGAACTTGAAATTAAGGGAAGAGCTGGCGATGTTAAAAGGAGAGGCTGGACGAGTAAAGCCAGTGGCTGACGAAAAATCAAGCGAGTGGAAAATTGTGAGTAGTGGGAAGACAAAGCTTTTGGTGAAGAAGCACACCAAGGATACGACAACAACGACAACAACAGCTAAGTGTACCAACCCGTTCAGTCCCTTGATAGACGAATTGGACGTTAGTACAGTCAGGGACAGGGATGACAAGGAAGGTATAAAAACTTTAATTGTTGGTGACTCACAGGTAAGGTACATGGACAGGGCCTTTTGTGGTAAAAACAAAAATAGGATGAGGGTGTGTTTGCCAGGAGCTGGGGTGGGGGATATAATTGACAGGATGGACAATATCTTGTCTGGTAATGGGAACAAACCCATTATCTGCCTCAGTGCAGGAGGCAATGATATTGGCCGGTGTAGGAGCGAGGAACTTCTTGATAAGTTCAAGGCAGCCATAGATCGTATTAGGACTAAGGGAGGGATCCCTATCATATGCGGTGTCCTGCCTAGAAGGAGAGTTGGCAGTGAATGGTTGTCAAGGGCAGTTGGTGTTAACGACCGTCTTGACAGATATTGCAAGTCAATATCAGTCCCATTCATTGACAACTGGGACAACTTCTATGGCAGAAGGGACCTTTATGCTAGGGATGGGGTGCACCTGTCTAGGGATGGAGTAGCAACCCTGGCTGGGGCTCTAGAGGGGGCAGTTCAAAAGATATCGAAGTCTTTAAACTGCTAAGAGAACATAGGGGCACGGGGGTGGAGGAGACTGCAGTGGGAGCGGGTAAACAAGGCGAAAGATTACAGGGAAATAGTGTTAGGAATGATGACATAACTAAATTAGACAGGGAGTTTAAAACTAAACGCGGTAAGGGAAGGACTCAGAACACGACTAACTTAAATGTATATTACGCGAACAGTAGAAGTATGAGAAACAAAATGGATGATATTAGGGCCTTGGTATGTACAGAAGAAATCGATATAATTGCATTCACTGAAACATGGATCAACCTAGACACACGTGAATTACCAGTCGAATACCAAATTGCGGGTTACAAACTGTTCCATACCGATAGGCAGACCAGGAAAGGAGGCGGAGTAGCAATCTATGTTAGGGATAATCTGAAGTGTGAAATAAATAAGGAAATAAAAACTGAGAGGAATACAGAAACAATTTGGATAGAATTAAGCGACGGTCGGGAAAAATTAATCACAGGAGTAATATATAGACCCCCCAATCTTGACAGAGTCAATGAGCGACTTATCTGGGATGAAATGCGCAGGGCTTCCATACACAACAAAGTCTGTATAGTAGGCGACTTTAACCTTGGCCAAATAGATTGGACCGACCTTACGGGAAACTCAGAATCAGAGGATTTTCTCGAGACGATCCAGGACTGTTTCCTAAGTCAACATATAACCGAACCCACACGGGGTAATAATATATTGGATTTAGTTTTGTCAAACAGAGAAAACCTCATTAGCAATGTCGAGGTAGGGAACGAACTTGCAAACAGCGATCACAAAGAAATTCGATTCCAGTTAGATTTTCAGGGCAGACGTAAGGAAAATTCCACTAAAGTACCAGATTTCAGAAGGGCAAACTTTGACAGTTTAAAGAGGCAGCTAAGAGAGGGGGTGTCGCGCTTGGCCGTGAACCTGACAGATGACACCGACCTGATAACGAGATCTGAGATTGCCGAGTTCCACGACAATTTAAATAGTGAGTTACTTAATGCACAAAGGCAGAACATACCATACAAAAAACTCAGATCAAACAACAATGACCCTAAATGGATAAATAATTATTTAAAGAACATCATTGGCCAAAGGAAGGCTATAGGTAGAAGGATAAATCGTGGCGAAATTCACCTCCGGGACTATTATAGGGTATTGGCGAGTAGGGTTAAAACCGAGATAAGGAAAGCAAAGAGGAATAATGAGGTAAGGATAGCAAGGGAGGCAAAGACAAACCCCAAAGGATTCTACCAAATGTACCAAACTAAAACACGAGAAAAGATTGGACCAATACGGTCAGACTCCGGCGAGCTCACTGATAACGACGGAGAAATGAGCAATAATTTGAATAAATATTTTTCAACAGTTTTCACCAGCGAAAATTTAAACATGATACCCGAGGCACCGACTCTATTCAGAGATAGTGAAGAAAACAAATTAAGTGAGATAGTAGTGACTAGTAACGATGTTAGTAAGCAAATAGACAAACTAAAGCCTAATAAGTCACCTGGTCCCGATGAGATATTTGCCAGAGTATTAAAGGAATGTAAGGAAGAGCTTAGTATGCCCTTAGCAAAGTTGTTTAACATGTCCTTAAAAACAGGTGTAGTACCAGAATCCTGGAGGATAGCGAATGTAATACCGATCTTCAAGAAGGGGGATAGATCACTATCCTCTAACTACCGCCCAATCAGTCTAACATCAATAGTAGGCAAATTACTGGAAGCAATCATTTCAAACTCTATTCGAAATCACCTGGAGAAGCACAGATTGATCAATGATTCCCAGCATGGCTTCACAAGCGGACGTTCTTGCCTAACTAATCTATTAACATTCTTTTCATCAGTTTTCGAATCAGTGGACGAGGGGCACAATTATGATGTGGTATATCTCGACTTTAGCAAAGCCTTCGACAGAGTACCCCACGAAAGACTAATTAGAAAGGTAGAAGCTCATGGCATCAAAGGTGACATCCTTAAATGGATTAGGGCGTGGTTACAGGACAGGAAACAGCGAGTGAGCATTAACGGCACTAAGTCCCATTGGAGCAACGTCACAAGTGGAGTTCCCCAAGGCTCAGTACTTGGACCATTATTGTTTATTATATACATAAACGACATAGATATCGGCATAGACAGCAACATAAGTAAATTTGCTGATGATACTAAAATAGGACGTGTTATCAAATCTGACGAGGACTCGGCAAAACTACAGGAGGATCTAAACAAATTTTTCGAATGGTCTGAAAAATGGCAGATGAAATTCAACATTGACAAATGTAAAGTACTCAGTATAGGGAATGTAAACAGGGAAACCAGATACCAGATGAACAACGATGCCATAGAGAAATCCGACTGCGAGAGAGATTTAGGAGTAATGATAAGTAGGAACCTTAAGCCAAGTAAACAATGTGTTTTTGCTCGTAACAAGGCTAATAAAGTACTTGGGTTCATACAAAGGAGTGTTAGTTACAAGACTAGCGAGGTCATCCTAAAACTGTATCTTGCTCTTGTGAGACCACACCTGGATTACGCAGTCCAGTTCTGGTCACCGTATTACAGAATGGATATAGAATCCTTGGAAAGAATCCAGAGGAGAATGACAAGACTAATCCCGGGTATCAGGAACCTTGAGTATAGAGACAGGTTAAAGCATCTTAATTTGCACTCCCTTGAGAGACGTAGAGCGAGGGGCGACCTGATAGAGGTGTATAAATGGAAGGCAGGGCTAAACAAAGGGGACATTACAAAGGTACTCAAATTATCCAACCAGGAGCGAACTCGTAACAATGGTTTTAAATTGGACAAATTTAGATTTAGGCGTGAAATAGGTAAACACTGGTTTGGAAACAGAGTAGTGGATGAATGGAACAAGTTACCAAATATCATCATTAACTCGAATACGCTGAATTGCTTCAAACATAGGTTGGATGCTCATATGAGCAATAGGGGTTGGGTGTAAACGGGACTGCCCAGTATGGGCCAATAGGCCCGCTGCAGTTTCCTCCATTCTTATGTTCTTATAGTGTGTCGTGTCAGGTTAGTTAGATGTCAGCCCGTTCACCGATAGCGGCTGACGGCGGAAGTTACAGTATTATGAACGTGATGGGTAATATATTGTGCTGTCAGCTCACTAATGATGTGTATCCGGTGACGCTGTCGACCTGGAGTGTGACGCTAGTGACGCTGTCGGCCTGGAGTGTGACGCTGTCGGCCTGGAGTGTGACGCTAGTGACGCTGTCGGCCTGGAGTGTGACGCTGTCGGCCTGGAGTGTGACGCTAGTGACGCTGTCGGCCTGGAGTGTGACGCTAGTGACGCTGTCGGCCTGGAGTGTGACGCTAGTGACGCTGTCGGCCTGGAGTGTGAAGCTAGTGACGCTGTCGGCCTGGAGTGTGACGCTAGTGTCGCTGTTGGCCCAGAGTGTGACACAAGTGACGCTGTCGGCCTGGAGTGTGACACAAGTGACGCTGTTGGTCCAGAGTGTGACACAAGTGACGCTGTTGGTCCAGAGTGTGACACAAGTGACGCTGTTGGTCCAGAGTGTGACACAAGTGACGCTATCGGTTCAGAGTGTGACACAAGTGACGCTGTTGGTCCAGAGTGTGACACAAGTGACGCTATCGGTTCAGAGTGTGACACAAGTGACGCTGTTGGTCCAGAGTGTGACACAAATGACGCTGTTGGTCCAGAGTGTGACACTGTTGGCCCAGAGTATGGCGCTAGTGACGCTGTTGGCCCAGAGTGTGACGCTGTTGGCCCAGAGTGTGACGCTGTTGGCCTGGAGTGTGACGCAAGTGACAACGAAAAAGTCCACAAACTACGTAGCAAACTCTCAGAAATAAGAAGACTTAGAAAACTGAACATACCAAACAAAAAGAAATTATACACGGCACTAATAAAATCAGTAATGTGCTACCCGCCTGTACCAACCAACTCATTTAGCGTAACGAGAATCAAGAAACTTCAAACAGTACAAAATAAAAGCCTAAGGTTCATATATAACATCAGTTACGAAGAAAGAGTAACAAACGAAGAACTCCATAGAAGAGCCAACATCAACGAAGTAAACGTAGACATCTACATCCAAGCCAAAAGAACATGGGAAAATGTACGAGATTTAGACTCATAAACTGTAGCAAACTGGCTCGACAATGAACCAGTAAGAAGAGCAAGAGAAGAACACGCTTGGTTCAGATTAAGCAGAATAAGAGTCGACAACCCACCACCAATACCAAAATACATCTGAAAAATTATCAAATTCAATACAAAAACAAAAGAACTGTATAGCCATTAAATACTGTACCTTCAAGTCAAGCTTCAATCTTTCAATTAAACCAAAAAGATAGGACCACCTCCTTGTGGACAAAAGTAGCAAGTTGGATCCTACACCTCTTCTTAGAAATTAAACTTCCCTACTATAAAAAGAACGCTTCATTAAAAGATAAGAGTGATCAAAGGACACTATCCTTGGCCTCTCCAACCCTTGTCTTCTTGCCCCTTCCTTCCACTCTTTTTAAAAACAAAAGATACGTTGCTCAGCCAGCTCCACAAGAACCTGGCCAGAGGTCGTCATCCCTTCCTTGAAACAATGGCTACCTCAAAATAAACATACTTTTAACTAAATGAAAAAGGCTTGAGAGCTAGAACCTAATCACGCAAGATGTAAGTTCAAATATAATTATTATAACCTCAGCTTATCTGGTTGAGCCCGGATACTGTCAATCACTTACTGTCCTTCAAATTTCCTCCCTCTTTTCCTTGATCCTAAACCAATCCCCTCCCCCCCCCCCTCCTCCCCCCCTCCCCCAAATTGCCACCAAAGAACTTCCAATCCTACTCCCGGTCCTCCCACCCAGCATTACAAGCAATAGCCTTCTACCTTATCTACAGGCGTCAAGTCAAGACGCAAGTGACGGCACATGGGGCAGTCATTTTCAACTGAACAAAACTTCCCTTTAATGATGATAAACTGGACTGGATGAGTTAGGTTATTATTGGTGCTAATGATGGTAATGAGGGATACAGATAATAATACTAGTAATAAGAACATAAGAAAATAAGGAGTCTGCAATAGGCCGGTTGGCCTGTGCATGGCAGCTCCTGTCGAGAGTTACTACCACTCTCTATCATCCATGAATCTATCTAGCCTCCTTTTAAAACTTTCCAGAGTTCCCGCACTTACTACAAAGTTGCTAAGCTTGTTCCACTCGTCCACCACCCTATTTGTGAACCAGTTTCTTCCTATCTCCCTCCTAAACCTAAACTTATCCAACTTGAATCCGTTGCTCCGAGTCCTATCCTGCTCGGATATTATAAGAACTTTATCTATATCCCCTTTATTGATTTCTTTCACCCACTTAAATACTTCTATCATATCTCCCCGCACTCTTCGTCTTTCTAGGGAATGCAAGTTAAGTTTCTTAAACCTATCCTGATATGGAAGGTTTCTAAGTCCCGGAATCATTTTTGTCATTCTTCGCTGCACCGACTCTAGTGAATTTATATCCATTCTATAATAGGGGCATCAGAACTGAACCGCATAATCGAGGTGCAGCCTGACTAGCGCAAGGTATAGTTGCAATAAGACCTCTGCACTCTTATTACTTACACTTCTAGATATAAAACCCAATACTCTGTTTGCCTTATTTCGAACATTAACGCACTGTTTTCTAGGCCGTAGGTCCGGGCTTACAAGTACCCCTAGGTCTCTTTCACAAATCGACTTCTCTAGGTTGATGTTGTTAAGGCTGTATACAGTGACAGTATTTGTTCTTCCAATATTAAGTACGCTGCACTTGCTGGTGTTGAATTTCATTTGCCATTTTTCAGACCACCCCTGCAGTTTATTTAGATCCTCCTGTAATGCATTTGCATCCTGCCCTGAATTAATTTGCCGCCCTATTTTGGTGTCATCCGCAAACTTGCTTATGTCACTGCTGATCCCAGTATCTAGATCGTTTATGTAGATTATGAACAAGAGTGGGCCTAGTACTGACCCCTGGGGAACCCCACTGGTTACACGGCCCCACTCAGGTTTAACACCATCTACGCTGACCCTCTGCGTTCTATCGGTGAGCCATGATTTTATCCAATTTAAAACTTTCCCCTCGATACCATGAGCCTTAATTTTTCTCAGAAGCCTCTGATGCGGTACTCTGTCAAATGCTTTGCTAAAGTCTAAGTAAATAACATCGTAATATTCGTCATTATCTACTTCCTGGAAGACTTTCCTAAAAAACGTTAGCAGATTTGTTAGACAAGAATTTCCCTTTGTAAACCCATGTTGAGAGTCGTAGATTAATTTGCTTTTCTCTAGATGCGATCGGATGCTATCTGCTATAATTGATTCAAGAAATTTCCCCACTACTGACGTCAAACTGATCGGCCGGTAATTTGACGCTGATGCTCTGTCTCCCTTTTCGAATATGGGTACTACATTTGCCTGTTTCCACAAGTCTGGCACAACTCCAGTGTCTAATGATTTTGTAAATAAGTTTACGAGGGGTCCGCTAATCTGTTCCCTGCACTCTTTCAAGACTCGAGGGAAAATTTCATCCGAGTAACAATAAAATGATAATGATAGGAACACATGTGACGTGTGTGTTGGGGTGGACTAGTGTGTTATATAATGCTTTCTGTAGACACACACACACACACACACACACACACACACACACACCACACCCTTATTTAGATAGTGTTGTCTTATGATTAATTTTTTCTGGGGTGTGTGATTATAATGCACAATAGGTGATAGTTCCTTCTGATAGTACCTGTTGATAGTGCCTGTTGACAATACCTCTTAATAGTGCTTGCTGTCATTAACCACGTGACAGTACCTGGTGACCGTAGGCCAACCTAGCGAAAGTTCTTGGTGCACGGGACTGGTGACTTACAGTACCTTGTTGATAGTGGCAAATAGATAGTGTCTGGTAGTGATAGTGTCTTGTCTGGTAGTAACAGCCCAGATGGTGGTAGCTGCATCATAGTGCCGGTGACTCCATCCCCCTACTTGGCCTACAGTATTACCAACTCTTAGTCTAGCCCTGGGCAGTCAGCAGTGTTGCCCAGGGAGGGTTAATATCATGACACTCGGGGGGGGGGGGGGGTTCCTAAGGCTTGTGGTTTGGAGTATTCATATTTTTACTTCGGGTTTTGATTTGATATTTATTGCATTATTCAGTTAAATGGGTTTGTGATTCATGTACTGTATACACATCCATATACGTGTGTGTGTGTGTGTGTGTGTGTGTGTATTCTTATGCAATGCTCACACACCACTTCATTATACATAGGTACGATATACTGTACATACGATGACAAATATTGTACACACACACACACACACACACACACACACACACACACACACACACACACTCAAGAGGTACTGTTTATGACCACACCACCAAAATTAATTCGAATACGTATACAGTGTGTGTGTGTGTGTGTGCGTGTGCGTGTGCGTGTGTGTGTGTGTGTGTGTGCGTGTGCGGACGCTAGAGTGTTGCCTCGTCGGGTGCCTGAGGGGGAGGAGGGCTGAAGCCACTCGCTACTTTCACCGGTTTCCCATATTATTATACCCTACCGCAACACTTCCCTCCTTCCATCCCACCACACACTCCCCTCCCTCCCTACACCCCACCACACACCCCCTCCACCCCACCACACACCCCCTCCACCCCACCACACACTCCCTCCACCCCACCACACACTCCCCTCCCCCCTCCCTACACCCCACCACATACTCCCCCTTCCCTACACCCCACCACACACTCCCCCCTCCCTACACCCCACCACACACTCCCCCCCTCCCTACACCCCACCACACACTCCCCCCTCCCTACACCCCACCACACACCCCCTCCACCTCACCACACACTCCCCTCCCTCCCTACACCCCACCACACACCCCCTCTACCCCACCACACACTCCCCTCCCCCACCACACACTCCCCTCCCCCACCACACACTCCCCTCCCCCACCACACACTCCCCCCTCCCTACACCCCACCACACCCCCCTCCACCCCACCACTCCCCCCTCCCTACACCCCACCACACACTCCCCCCCTCCCTACACCCCACCACACACTCCCCCTTCCCTACAC
Organism: Homarus gammarus; assembly: GCA_958450375.1. NCBI lineage: Eukaryota > Metazoa > Arthropoda > Malacostraca > Decapoda > Nephropidae > Homarus > Homarus gammarus. The sequence goes on from CAUDMG010004115.1 coordinate 105,879, forward strand.
CCCACCACACACCCCCTCCACCTCACCACACACTCCCCTCCCCCTACACCCCACCACACACTTCCCCTACACCCCACCACACCCCCCTCCCTCCACCCCACCACACACTCCACCCCACACCACAACACACTCCCCCCACACCCCACCACAACACACTCCCCCCACACCCCACCACAACACACTCCCCTCTACACCCAAGCACACTGTGTGTGAAATGGCACAACACTTCATCTCTAATGGCAAGATAGCCGACATATTAAGATTGTATCCACTTTTTTGCACTTAGTAACTATATCAGTTCTCATGTACAGAACCAAATACGCAATGTGCTTGAATACTTCTCACGTAAATGTGAATAACAAAGTGTGAGGCCAGACATACTGCCTCACACGCCTGTACTCACGCATTTGTGAATAAGTTACCCTTTATGTATAGAACTAAACAAATAATGTAATTGAAATACTGTGTAACATTCAGTGCCATAATATCCTGACAACGGGGGTTAATTATTATGACCCGTTGTAAACTCTACTCTGTAATCCTTTTGGGCTACCGCTCACAGGATGAGTGTGGGGTGCACAATAAAGTAGCAGCTGTAAGCGGCAAAATAAAAAATCAACCCTACACCCCACCACAACACACTCCCCTCCCTAGACCCCACCACAACTCACTCCCTCTACACCCCACCACACCCCCCCCCTCCCTACACCCCACCACACACTCCCCCCTCCCTACACCCCACCACAACACACTCCCCTACACCCCACCACACACTCCCCCCTCCCTACACCCCACCACAACACTCCCCCTACACCCCACCACAAGCCTCCCCTACCTACACCCCACCACATACACACACTCCCCCTACACCCGTACCACACACTCCTTCTCAGTTTATTTCACCATGAAGATAATCACCCTGTCGCTAACCTAACCCCCAGTAAGCGTTAAGGGTGGTTAATCTTCTGGTGAAATAAGCTATGGGGGGGGGGGGTAATTTTCAGGTGGTCTAGTTAAATAATAATCTTACAGCTGCCTAGTATTAAAGTGGGTCTCATAAGCGTGACTGCCCGCTTGGGACAGTCTGGATAAACAGCGGAGGTGCCAACATATCTCTCTGGGGAACTCCACACCACGCTCCTGCTTTAGTGCGCCTGTGTGTGTGCTTGCTTGTTTGTTTGTGTAAGTATGTATGTATGTGTGCGTGCGCGCGTGTGTATCTGTACCTCTACCCTCTTTCATGTGTATCGATATCTACTTGCATATGTAACTACGGTACTTGTATGTGTACCTACAGTTGTGTCTGTATCTGTTATTGTATACCTGTACTTGTAACTGTATCTGTACCAGTCTTGGAATCAATACCTACCATTGTATCTTACCAGTATTTATATAAGTACCGTACCTGTACTTGTACCTGCATTACCTACTGTCACAGAAGAAATAAAATAATGATAACACGAAGAAAAGATAACAAACGATAGACTATACAGGTCAAGAGTGCTTCAGGTGTAACACGGTGGCGGAAATGTCAATCCGCTTACCTGTCTGACGGATGTGTGAGGAATTTATATCAAGAAAAAACAAAACAATGAACACTGAAATCTGAGTCACTATCGATGTACTGGTGTGTCGCCTACCGGGAAGGTCTGATGGATTGCTGGCCACTAACTGGTAATTTTATAAGATCCCACGAGACCTTATGGACCAGCTGATGTCGAATTTGGGTGTGGTTGTTTCTTGCTTGGTGTGTGTGTGTCTGTGTGTTTTTGTATTGTGTGTGGGTTTGTGAATTGTGTTTGTGATGGTGTATGCGTGTGTTTGTGATCTGTGAGCGTGTGTCTTTGTTTTTCCTGTGTGTATGAAGCAACTATATATGTATTTAGCACAGAGACAATAATATATATATTCAGGAATTCTCCCTCCCGGCACCAGACGCAGGGTGAAGTAACCAGGGTTTCCCTTGTCACACACGCAATACCTTTCCCGGAATGTGTACTTTCGAATGTCGACCCTAAGTAGACGGTGACACGGTATTATTATTACTATTATTACTATTACTATTATATTTAGTAGTAGTAGCAGAATCATCATCATCATCATCATCATATTATTATTATTCTTATTCTTATTATTATTATCTTAGTTTTTCTTCTCCTTTGACTTATTATTCATACTTTATTTTTCCTTCTTCTTCTTCTTCTTCTTTTTGCGGCCTGGAATCGAACCCGAGGCTCTTGTGGTTGTGAAGAGTGTGGAAGGGGAGGAAGACCTGATGAAGGTAGAGGAGGAAAGGTAGAATAAAGGTAGGCGAAGGATGACCAGGAGTACAAGGAAGGGTAGGAGGAAGATGAAGGAGGATGAAGGAAGGAATGTGAGGAGTAGGAGAATGAAGAAAATGAGTAGGAGGAAGGTCAGAAGAAGGATGGTGGAGAAGAGGGAATGGTGGAGAGGGAGAACGAGAATGAAGAGGAGGAGAGGAAAGAAGAGAAGAAGGAAGGGAGAGGAGTAGAAAAGGAGAATAGGAAGAGAAGGAGGAGAGGTGAAGAAAGTAGCATAGGAGGAAGAGAAGCAGGAGGTAGACTGCTGTAGACTAAGGCGTGGTCGAGCTCCTCCTCCGTCGCTGATTCACACCGTGGGTATGTAGGTCGACCAGACACGTAGGGGAGGAGGAGACTTGCCTCACCATATTGTATTTACTTCACTATACTTGCTTCATCATAATGCCTCATACATCATCATACACCCACCATCCATCACCTGCCAATGTCTACCTTCTCTGCCTATAATCCTGCCTTCTAGCCCCTTGTCTGTCTATCATCCTGCCTTCTAACCCCCTGTCTGCTTATCATCCTGCCTTCTAACTGCCTGTCTGTCTATCATCCTGCCTTCTAGCCCCCTGTCTGCCTATCATCCTGCCTTCTAACCCCCTGTCTGCTTATCATCCTGCCTTCTGACCCCCTGTCTGCTTATCATCCTGCCTTCTAACCCCCTGTCTGCTTATCATCCTGCCTTCTGACCCCCTGTCTGCTTATCATCCTGCCTTCTGACCCCCTGTCTACCTATCATCCTGCCTTCTAACCCCCTGTCTGCCTATCATCCTGCCTTCTAACCCCCTGTCTGCCTATCATCCTGCCTTCGAACTGCCTGCCTGCCTGCCTGCCTGACCCTCTTCTGCATGTTTGTGGTGGACCCCTGGCGTGACGGGGCGACCATACGACGTCTGGTTTAGCCTCGACTTGTCACACTATTTTCACCGAAGACAAACTACACCGCAAAAATACCGGGATTATGTGCACTTACGGTGACTAATGCGGCAGTAGAACAAGTCTCGGCTCTTGCAGGTCGTCGAGAGAGAGAGAGAGAGAGAGAGAGAGAGAGAGAGAGAGAGAGAGAGGATTTTTTTTCATACAGTTAGGTAGAGAACCAGCCGACTGCATCAAGGGGTCGATATGGTCTTAACGATGTAAGAGTGTCAGGCAGGGATAATCGATTGTGGTGTTGGCATGGTTGACTTCTCTCTCCCTCTCCCTCTCCCTTCCCCTCCCTCCTCTTCCTTCCCCTCCCTCCTCTTCCTTCTTGTCCTCACTCCCCTTCCTCGGCGAACTTGCCCCCACCTCCCTCCCTCTCCCTCAGGCGACGTCACTAGTCCTCTCCTGACCTGCCGAGACACGCACATACTGACGGGGGCTACTTGTAAATTCGTTCCCGTAATCGTCGATAATACCTACGATATATGTTGAGACACGGGACCAGACTGTGACACATGTTGACACCGATAGGATTGCTCTGTAAACGCTTTTGTGCTTCACCTCGCGGGGCAAATTAAAAATATAATTTAAAATTCGAGAGGATTAGCTTAAGAGTGAAGCGACCCTGGCACTCATAATAAAATAATCTAACTTAACTTAATCCGACCCCACACTAACCTTACTTAACCCTACCCGAAAAGAAATCTAACATACCAGACTCGAACTAACCTAACCTAACCTAACGTAATCTGGTAGGATATCAGGACCTTAAGAGACTAAAGGTAACCCCAGGGTCTATATCCTCCGCTTCCTTCAGGACTTAGATGTGTACTGAGGTCGTGTGGTGGAGGTGGTGGGCGTTGACCTCAGGGACTGCGATAGGTAGGTGGCGGCATCATTATCATCATCGTCAACAATAATTTGTATCCGTCAGCTGCTGCAGGAAGGTCTCGTTCATATGCTGTCACGGTCTGTCGTCTTGAGGTTATCCACACAGTTCACATTCCTAAAACATCTTTCCATTTTGTTGTTTTGGACTTTTTGTCTTCGTCTTTTCCTCTCTCGTGGGATCCGGTGATGGTACACTGTTGATGAGGTCATTTTACATTATGGCGGCCATACTCTCTGTACCGCTGTCATAGTTAAAAGAGAGTTGGGGGGTTATTTTTATTTTCCAGTCTTGTTTATTTTCATTGTTAGACTGAAGCATCACAGTAGCGTGGTTCTAACTATCTGGCATGAGACTATGGTAGTTGCCCGTCCTCAGTATCACAGGAACCATGGCTGATGTGTCACCTCCTCATGTGATATTAATTAACCTTTATTACTTTCCTCCCTCGGTGTACCTGGCCTCCTCTTTGATACGTTTATTTATTCTTGTCGTCTCCTTTTGGGTCGTTTTTCTTTCCGTTTTTTTCGTCATTTGGATTTTAGTTTAACCATTAATTATCTGAGGTTCCCCATGACCCTGGCTGTTGCGGCGCTACATTAAGATTATAATCGTAATCAATCAATCTCTCAGTGTCTTCTTGTTCCCTGGGCGTCGTACACCTCCTCCAAGACGTCCTCGTTCCTCCTCTCTCCCTCAGCCACATTTCAAGTCTATCCGTTGTTGTGATCTGCATGAAACACCTCGGCTCTATGGACGATCATCTCTTGTTGTTGTTTCTTCTCTGTTGACTCCTGCCATGAGGTTTTTTTTTTTACCTGTGTTGAGTATGTTATCTGTATTATAACTTGTGTTTCCTAGTGACTCTCTCTCTCTCTCTCTCTCTCTCTCTCTCTCTCTCTCTCTCTCTCTCTCTCTCTCTCTCTCTCTCTCTCTGTATTTTTCACACTCCCCACCCCCCTTCCCCTAACACACACACACACACACACACACTACTCATAAGTTGATAAAACTCAACTCAGTCCGCTAAATATAATTGAAAATTCGCAAAACGTGTACCATTAATTTATAAGGATATGGCCGACGTGCAGTGCCAAGATGTTTCAGTTACTGTTATTTTGGGAAGAGTTTCGATCAAAGAGGTAATTCTTGGTCTTATTGGTCATCGTTTTATCGCAGGTAGAAATATATGCTCTCATCCTTACTCCAAGTCCACAATCAGCGGGGTGTTGATGATGAATGGTGTACAGTGGTGCTTCTGTGTTGGGAGGGAGGACGTTAATAAGTATAGTCATGTATAAAGGTTAGGTTCCAGTTAGAGTGGCGTAGAAGGTCTTAAAGTTTATCTTCCATATAACGGGGGACCCAATACATTACCCTGAACTACTCCGCCCAACAGCCGCGTGAGCTAACTTTCGGATCCTCAGCCACTTGGAACACGGCCATGAAGGAGGTATTAAGACGCAACCAGGGGCGCCAGGGATGACCAGATCAAAACAACATCTGACCTGTCCTTTAGTTATCATCAGCGGGTGCTCTGGTCTAGGGGCTGAGGGCAGTGAACGACGTCAGCGACACTAGGCTGTATTCGTGTTTAACTCCTGTATATGTCTGTGGACCGGAGTTACTGTACTAGGCTTATACCTGGGGGTCACCAATTTCATCATGGGAGTCGTTAGGCCTATTCTCTTCCTACGGAGCGAGTTAATTAACGTTGGGCAAGGTAGGCTGGTTGCTGTATTAAGGTAGTGAGGTAATATATCAAGTCTCTTCTCTCTCTCTCTCTCTCTCTCTCTCTCTCTCTCTCTCTCTCTCTCTCGTACGACCTCGTCTCATAGTCAGACAGAGGTCGTCACAAGTTGCACCATCATCCACCGACCAGACAGTGTCATATTAACACAGCTCTTGAGAACCTGACCTTGTGGTAACGCGTGTTACTAAACTATCACAATCTCGACATACGTTACAACCACAATCTCGGCATATGCTAGTACCACAATCTCGACACGTTACTAAACTACCGATACCACAATCTCGACATACTTTACAACCACACTCTCGGCATACTTTACAACCACAATCTCGACATACTTTACAACCACAATCTCAACATATGTTACTGCCACAATTTCAGCATTTTTTTTTTACTAAACTACCACAATCTCGGCATGTCCCTACCACAATTTTAACTGATGCTACTACCACAATCTTTAGAGGTGATTTTAGGCTGATGATGGAGAGAAGTAAGAGAAAGAGGAATAATAAATAGAAGGAAGAAGAACAAAGGAGACGGAAGAATGAGAAGAAGGAAGGGAGAGATGTTCAAGGGAAGAATGTCAGTCCCACTAAGACGTGACATTTAACTGTGTGTGTGTGTGTGTGTGTGTGTGGTCCACCTTCAAATTTAAAAGTTGATTAATTAAAAAAACAACAATAATAATAATGTCTTTGTGATGAAATATGAACAAAGAAATGGACAAAGAATGACTCAAGTCTTCTTATTGGTTATACCCAGCACGTGCCGATATTGTAATTACTTTTCCATGGGGTTGGGTAGGATTGGGGGGGGGGGGGAGGCAATAACCAAAATACTGTACGATAACTTGGGCAGTGGTGGTGGTGGTGGTGCCGGGATCAGCTGATGTTGTGGAGTCTGGCAGCGGAGTGAACTGTTATGAGAAAAACCTGGGCCGCGTTAGAGTTTTACATCATGGCGGGGGAAAAAACTACACCCCTCCCTCCTTCCTACCTCTATTTCCCCGTCCCCTCTACCCCTCACACCCCCCCCTCTACCACCCCACATCCCCCCTCTACCACCCCACACCCCCCCTCTACCACCCCACATCCCCCCTCTACCCCCACACCCCCCCCTCTACCCCCCACACCCCCCTCTACCCCCCACACTCCCATATTGGTTGCCTCAGAGACACGCACAAATGACCAAGAAGGTAGATTGTTTATGCTGGTCATGGTATGGTGGTGTGGTAACTATAACATGGTGGTGATCGTGTGGTGACTAGCGTTGTGGTGGTGATCGTGTGGTGTGGTGGTGGTGGTGTGGTAACTATAACATGGTGGTGGTTCGTGTGGCGTGGTGGTGGTGATCGTGTGGTGACCAGCGTAGTGGTAGTGGTGGTGGTGATCGTGTGGTGACCAGCGTGGTGGTGGTGGTGTGCCGAGACCTTGTGTGGCGGCCGGAGGAAATACTCGACAAAGGTGTTTTTTTTTTGTGAGAGACTAAGAATACAAAGAACGTAATTAGTGTGTAACTGTAATCAATAAGTGCCTTTGTATTGACTGTAACGTGGAGACAGTCATGTAACCTTAGGATGAACCCGAAACCCGTATGGATCTTTTGAGTGAAGATTCATTTCGCATCTACCCAAACAATGGATCACCTGAAGATTAAGAACCCTAATTATATTTCATCTGATTATTAAACACACTAATGCTAACTTAATTTAACCTAACCTAACTTAACTTAACTTAACCTAAACCTAAACCTAACCTAACCGTCCCAAGTAGAATTAATGTGTTTCTAATCACCAAGTAAAAAAAAAAACACCATTGGGGTATTTGCCTTTTATTAGACACTGTAACATACGGGTTTTATTAAGTGGTTCCTCGTTCCGGGTTACTGTCGAGTGTTCAGGAAGTAAGCTTACGGAACACTCGGTAACATTTATCGGGTGTCGGTGATAAGAAAAATAATTCCACTAAAGTATTTAATGTTGAATAAAATCCCATCACATTTAACAAGACAAAGGTAAATAAATCTCACCCGACACGATGTGGTTTTGGGTTTTAATATGGTAATCGGTTCACTTTGGTTAGGTTAGGTTAGGCTAGGTTAGGATAGGATAGGATAGGTTAGGATAGGATAGGATAGGATATGGTTAGGTGTAGGGATTTTCTTCTATAACCAAGCAGGATTTAGTGGTTAGGTTAGGTTAGATAAGATTGTGTTAATTTTGGTTAGGTTAGGTTAATTTTGGTTAGGTTAGGATAGGATAGGATAGGATATGGTTAGGTGTAGGGATTTTCTTCTATAACCAAGCAGGATTTAGTGATTAGGTTAGATAAGATTGTGTTAATTTTGGTTAGGTTAGGTTTGATAAGGTTAGGTTAATTTTGCTTTATTAAGGTTAATTTAGGTTAGGTTAATTTAGTTAAGGTTAAGTAATTTAATTAAGGTTAAGTAATTTAGTTAAGGTTAAGTAATTTAGTTAAGGTTAAGCTAGGTAACGAAAGATTAAGTTAGGTTAAATCAGGGAAAGTTAAATTGAACCAGTACGTTAATTTAGGTAAAGTCTGGATAAACATACCGTTGTATTGTGTTAGTTAAGCAACGTCTGACCTTCAATTGTAGATTTTAACGGTGAATATTTTTGTGACCTTGTGTGTGTTGACGTCACGTGTTAGTTTACATTAACAGAGGCTGACAAAATGTTAACTTTTTTTAAATGGTTTGTGTCGTTGTTCATAAATGTTAGACAGTAATATCCTGGTGAACCTAATTGATCCTAACTTTGACTTAATTTAACCTAACTTTGACTTAATTTAATCTAACTTTGACTTAATTTATCCTAACTTTGACTTAATTTATCCTAACTTTGACTTAATTGATCCTAACTTTGACTAAATTTAACCTAACTTTGACTTAATTTATCCTAACTTTGACTTAATTTAATCTAACTTTGACTTAATTTATCCTAACTTTGACTTAATATATCCTAACTTTGACTTAATTTATCCTAACTTTGACTTAATTTATCCTAACTTTGACTTAATTTATCCTAACTTTGACTTAATTTATCCTAACTTTGACTTAATTTATCCTAACTTTGACTTAATTTATCCTAACTTTGACTTAATTTATCCTAACTTTGACTTAATTTATCCTAACTTTGACTTAATTTATCCTAACTTTGACTTAATTTATCCTAACTTTGACTTAATTTATCCTAACTTTGACTTAATTTATCCTAACTTTGACTTAATTTATCCTAACTTTGACTTATATTTAACCTAACTTTGACTTAATTTATCCTAACGTTGACCGAACTTAACCCAACTTTAACCTAACCCAAGATAGTTATTTTTAACCTAATATAACTTTAATATAATCTAATTTTAACGTAACATAATTTTAACTTAAGCTAACCTTGCCTAGTCTCCTAATCTAACCTAACTTTAACCTTACCTAATCTTAATTTTAACCTAACCTAAACTAATCTAACTTTAACCTAACCTAACCTCTCCATACTTCACTTTAACCTACCCTAGCGTTGCCACAGGTCACATAACTCACTCACTGCCTTACTGACGGAGCCACATTCACACCTGAAAATTAGCCCCCCCTCCCACCCTTTGCTTATTTCACCTATAACCCCGCCGGGGAGTCATAGGTTAGCCATAGGTGTCTTGTAAATGGAAAAGGGGGGGGGCTATTCTTCAGGTGGTTATTTATTTATTCCAGGAAGACCTTATCCCACATCAGTCAGGCGAGAGTATGGTAAAAAATTATCAGCCTTCCCCGCAGACAATCACATATTGAAGGAGGTTTCAAAATTGATTCCTGAGATAACATTACCCACTCTTCCCGTCCCCAGCATATACAATACATACATACATACATATACAATACAATACATACATACATACATACATAGTTATATATAATAGAGGTATGGTGCCAACGACATGATTAGTGTGGTGTTTCTCTTCTCTCATTAACTAACACAAGCACAGGTACAGAGAATACAAAACAACAGTAGATAACCAATACTCCCCGGAAGTCACATATGTACATTTAGAAAAGTCACATATATTTTTACCTTGTCTAAGTTGCCAAGATGGAGAAGTGATTTTTATTCTCGTTAGTTTTCAGTCGTGTTGATTTTGGTGTAAGTTAATATAGTTTGGTTATAGTTGTTGACACTTAATTTGGAAAGGGCGGGAGTGTGTAGTGAGGCTTACTGATGGTGCTAGTGGTCTGTTGTTGTTGTAATTATTTTTTTTATTAGTATTGTTATTATTATTATTATTATTGGAATTATTTTTATTTTTTTTGTAATTTTTTTGTTTTATTAGTGTTATTATTGTTGTAATTGTTATTATTATTGGTGTTTCATTATATATTTGTTGTTATTGTCGTTGTTGTTAATGATATTATATTTTTATTATTTTTTTCTTAACATCATTGGCTGGATACAGGTGTGAAGGTCAACACACACACACACACAGCTATTCTCTCACCTGTACCTGGGGATGCAAGAACACGTCTCCCAGAACACCAAGATATTTTTAGTCAGACTCTATCGTGGTTACATCATACAGTACAACAGGAGTCGCTGAGATTGGTGCTGACATTTACAATCAGACTAATGTGATTGGATTAACGTGTGAGTCAGTCAGATTGGCAGTGAGATTTAGGCTTCCTTACATTACCATGATTAGATTAAATAACGGATCAATGAGTTTGTGTTTTGTAAGGTTTGGTTCGTGCATGGTGCAGTGAGAGAGAGAGAGAGAGAGAGAGAGAGAGAGAGAGAGAGAGAGAGAGAGAGAGAGTGTGTGTGTGTAATAATAATAATAATAATAATAATAGTAATAGTTAACAGCTTATTGAAAGAGCATGGCAGGCGGAAGGCTGAAAGTATACTGCTACATAATTGGGGAATGGGTCACTTGATTGACAAATAATATACAAGTAACATGAGTAATACAAATATGATATATAATAACTATGTGGGGAGAAGGTTATATTATAGGGCATTTCGACATAGTACCAGTGCAAAAAGGCAATATTGACCGGGACTGAATACACTGGATGATTACAAGTTATTGATAATTTTTATAACGGTTGGGACTGAACTTCTTATAGCAATCAGTACGTGCTTGTTTAGGCTGGATGCGGTTGTTGTGTCGAACAGCAATTTGCTGACGAGGGATCTTGGGTGGTAGTAGGAGCCGGTGTCAAGGATGGTGCAGAAGCTCCTCACCAAATTTGCAGATGAGGTCGTGGTGATGGTCAGAGAGAGCCGAGAGGGTCAGTGTGTTGAGCGCTTCTTGATATGTGGAGTAGGAAGGGGAGAGAATAATCTTGTATGCCCTCTTCTGCACTTTTTCTAGGTGTTTACATTGTGTGACATTTAGGGGGGAAGACCAGGTAGGGGAGGCATAGGTGAGCTTGGGAAGTATGAATGTTGAGTAAGCACTGAGGAGCTCGGGGGCAGGAACTCCGAGGGACTTATGTATGTGTGTGTGTGTGTGTGTGTGTGTAATAATAATAATAATAATAATAATAATAATAATTAACGGTTTATTGAAAGAGCATAGCAGCCAGAAGGCTGAAAATATACAAGTAACATAAGTGATACAAATAAGATATATAATAACTAGATAGGAAAAAGCTCAAACTACAGGGCATTTCAACATAGTGACAGTGCAAGAAGTAGGATTTACTGGGAGTGAATACACTGGTTTATTACAAGTTATTGATAATTTTTACAATGGTTGGGACTGGGCTGTTCTTATAGCGATCAGTTCGTGCACGTATGGGCTGGATGCGGTTGTGGTGTCGAACAACAATTCTCGGCTAGGGATCTTAGGTGGTAGTAGGAGCCGGTGTCGAGGATGGTGCAGAAGCTTCTTACCAAATTTGCAGATGAGGTCGTGGTGATTGTCAGTGAGAGTCGAAAGGGTCGGTGTGTTGAGCGCTTCTTGATATGTGGAGTTGGAAGGGGAGAGAATAATCTTGCATGCCCTCTTTTGCACATTTTCTAGGTGTTTACGTTGTGTGGCATTTAGGGGGGAAGACCAGGTAGGGGAGGCATAGGTGAGCTTGGGAAGTATGAATGTTGAGTAAACACTGAGGAGCTCGGGGGCAGGAACTCCGAGGGACTTAAGTCGGCGGAGGAGGTGGAGACGGAAACTGGAGGATTTGACAACTTCACTGACGTGTGGTTTCTAATTTAGTTTGTTGTCTATGGTGACACCGAGGAGCTAAGTGGAATCTACAACCTGGAGTGTGTTGGGACCTAAAGTAATGGAAGGGGGTGGGACAACGTCGGAGGAGAGGTTGATGGTGACGTGGTTGTTGGTGGCTCAGTTTTGGAGACTGTTCAATAAATCCTGAAGGGTGGTATAGTCGGGAGCAGAATTGTTGACGCTGATCCCAATGGTGGAGTCGTTGACATATTTCCAGCGAGCGGGTGTTTCTCTTTGGGCATCATTGATGAGCATAAGGAAGCAGAGTGGTCCCATCTTGGTGCCTTGGGGGACGTCACAGGTGAGTGACTGAAAGGTGGAGACAGCCCCTCGGAAGCATACAGCTTGGCGTCGGTCACTGAGGAAGTCTGTAAACCATGGTATAAGACTTCTCCGAAACCCGAGGTCAATAGCTTTGTTGATGATTAAATTGTGGTCGACTAGGTCGAATGCTTTAATGAAATCAAAGAAGGCGACAGCTACAGACGTTTTTCGTTTCTCGAGATGGCGGTATATGTAATCGAGAAAGCTGAAAAGACAGTGAGTGGTGGAGGAAGTTTTCATATTGCCAAATTGCTGAGGGTCTACGACTCCTGCAATATCAGCATAAGCCCAGTCGAACACAAAACTTTCACAGATGAGGCTGGGTATTGGGGTGAATGCAATAGGTCGTAGCTGATTTAAGGATTGTGGGCTGGTTGACTTGAGCACTGGTGATACATAAAAGGTCTTCCAGTCAACTGGGCATCTGGCTTGACTGAGAGAAGCATTGATGATGGAGCATAGGGGTTTAGCAAGCTCCGGGGAGAACTCCTTGAAGAGTTTCATTGGTAAGTCAATGGTGGTGGTAGAGCGTTTTAACTTCAGTTTGTCCAGACGTTTTACTACTTCAAATTCTTCTACTAAGTCAGTGGGAAGGGGGGCTGGTAGGTAAGCAGGGAGAGTGGTTGTGTCAAGCCGGGGAGGCGTCTGGCATATAGTAGCGAAATGGTTATTTGTTTGCTCAGCTGCGTCAACATTAGTGAGATGGCTAAGGAAGGGGAGGGGGTGTGTCTTATTGTTTAGTCCACAGAGTTCTTTAAGCTTACCATACCATTGACTGATGTTGGTCTGCTTCAGGTGTTGCAATTTGGTTGGGTAGTGAGACTTCTTTGCAGTGCGTATTTCGCGGATGACTCGGTTGCGAAGGGACCTGTAGCGGATGTGGTCATTGAGATGAAAGGCTCTGTCTCTCTGTTGCATAAGTCTTTTGATCCGAGGTGTGATCCAGGGCAAATCAGCTGGGTGAGATCTGACGGACTTCTCGGGGAAGAAGTGGTGGTGTGTGTGTGTGTGTGTGTGTGTGTGTGTGTGTGTGTGTGTGTGTGTGTGCGGTTCCCAGCATACGGTAGACCTTATTTGCTATCGACTACATGTTGAACATCACGCTTGGAGTCTAATTGAGTTTGGGTTGAGATTATGTTAAGATTATTTTAGCTTTGATGCTAATGCTGAAACTAATTTTATCACAGAGTTCACCGTGTGTGTGTGTGTGAGATAGAGAGCGAGAGATAATTTATATAAGCATGATGTAAGAGAGAGAGAGAGAGATTTGACAGTGTACAGTAGGTAACAGATACTGGAACCCAGCCGGATGTTGGGCAAGTTCTCACACTGTCGAGAATGGATGTACTCCCCCCCTCCCCCCCCCCACACACACATCCTACTTTCCCCCCTCCTCCTTTTCTACTCTCTCTCTCTCTCTCTCTCTCTCTCTCTCTCTTCTTGTCATGTCTTATTTATCTGGTGTGTGTGCACGAGTGCATAATCCCTCAACGATTCTATGGCAACTACTACCTGTACAGTCGCGACGGAGTACACTTGTCTCGTGAGGGGGTAAAGACGTTGTCTGCATCCCTGGAGCGTGAAATTGTCACTCCGAAGGGGGGGTTTCGCCAGTAGAGGGAGGGCGGGGAAAGTGGGAGTCAAAAAACAAGCAGGTCCTGGGAAGTAAAATTAGTTGCTCAGGACAAGGGGTAAAACAGGACCAGAGAAGGGTAGGTTTAAATGTATACTATACAAACAGTAGGAGCGTTAGAAATAAAATAGACTTGCTGAGAGCGGTTGTATGTACCGAGAATGTAGACGTCATAGCAGTCACCAAAGCTTGGATGAATCTGGCGAGCAAAATTTTTTTTTATCAGAGTACCACATAGAAGGGTACAACCTTTTTCACAAGGACAGGGAAGGTAGGAAGGGGGGAGGGGTCGCACTCTTCGTCAAGGATACATTAAAATGTTGTATTAATAATTCAATAAAGGGTGAAACAGGAACCGAGTCTGTGTGGGTAGAAATCAACCTGTGCATTATGAGGGATTTCAACTTCAGAAATATTGACTGGGACAACATTGTAGGTGACTATGAATCTGAAGACTTCCTAGATGCAGTACAGGACAATTTTTTGAAACAACTAATTGCAGAACCTACGAGAGGTGACAATATATTAGACCTAGTATTAACAAATAAAGAAAATATTATCAGAGATATCACAGTAGGGGAAGAACTAGGTAACAGTGATCACAGAGAAATCAGGTTCACCCTAAATTGGGAAACGAAAAACAATGACAATATGGTCAGAGTCCCAAACTTTCGGTTAGCCGATTATCAGGGGTTAAGAAGGTACCTTGGTGAGGTCACCTGGGAACAGTCAAGTCAGTCCCCAGTTGGAAGGGGTGAGGTCATATATTCACTAGTATACTACATAAAGCACAAGAACAAAATATACCATACAGAAAAATTAGGTCAAATAAGAATGAGCCAAGGTGGATGACCAGAAAACTTAAACATGACATAGGAATAAAGAAAGGAATATATAAGAAATTAAAGGGAGGGGAGGAGCAGCTCAGAAACAGGTATAATGAACTATCTAGGAATGTTAAGAAGAATGTAGGGAAAGCAAAGAGAGACTATGAAATCAAAATAGCAAGAGAATCCAAGGCGAATCCCAAGGGATTTTTCCAGGTATATAGGACAAAGGTCAAGGACAAAGTTGGGCCTTTAAAGTCAGGGAGAGGAGAAGTGATAAATAGCAGTGAAGAAATAAGCAAAGCATTGAACAGCTACTTCTTATCAGTTTTCACAGAAGAAATTTGAGATGAAATTCCAGAGGTGGAACTGATGTTTAAGGGAAAGGAAGAAGAGAAATTAAAGGATGTTCTTAAGAAGATAAATAAACTAAAGAAAACAAAGTCCCCAGGGCCGGTTGAAATTTTCTCCCGAGTCTTGAAAGAGTGTAGGGAACAGATTAGTGGACCCCTCGTAAACTTATTTACAAAACCATTAGACACTGGAGTTGTGCCAGACTTGTGGAAACAGGCAAATGTAGTACCCATATTCAAAAAGGGAGACAGAGCATCAGCGTCAAATTACCGGCTGATCAGTTTGACGTCAGTAGTGGGGAAATTTCTTGAATCAATTATACCAGATAGCATCCGATCGCATCTAGAGAAAAGCAAATTAATCTACGACTCTCAACACGGGCTTACAAAGGGAAAATCTTGTCTAACAAATCTGCTAACGTTTTTTAGGAAAGTCTTCGAGGTAGTAGATAATGACGAAAATTACGATGTTATTTACTTAGACTTTAGCAAAGCATTTGACAGTACCGCATCAGAGGCTTCTGAGAAAAATTAAGGCTCATGGTATCGAGGGGAAAGTTTTAAATTGGATAAAATCATGGCTCACCGATAGAATGCAGAGGGTCAGCGTAGATGGTGTTAAATCTGAGTGGGGCCGTGTAACCAGTGGGGTTCCCCAGGGGTCAGTACTAGGCCCACTCTTGTTCATAATCTACATAAACGATCTACTGTAGATACTGGGATCAGCAGTGACATAAGCAAGTTTGCGGGTGACACCAAAATAGAGCGGCAAATTAATTCAGGGCAGGATGCAAATGCATTACAGGAGGATCTAAATAAACTGCAGGGGTGGTCTGAAAAATGGCAAATGAAATTCAACACCAGCAAGTGCAGCGTACTTAATATTGGAAGAACACATACTGTCACTGTATACAGCCTTAACAACATCAACCTAGAGAAGTCGACTTGTGAAAGAGACCTAGGGGTATTTGTAAGCCCGGACCTACGGCCTAGAAAACAGTGCGTTAATGTTCGAAATAAGGCAAACAGAGTATTGGGTTTTATATCTAGAAGTGTAAGTAACAAGGGTGCAGAGGTCTTATTGCAACTATATCTTGCGCTAGTCAGGCCGCACCTCGATTATGCGGTTTAATTCTGGTGCCCCTATTATAGAAGGGATATAAATTCACGAGAGTCGGTGCAGCGAAGAATGACAAAAATGATTCCGGGGACTTAGAAACCTTCCATATCAGGATAGGTTAAAGAAACTTAACCTCATTCCCTAGAAAGACAAAGAGTGCGGGGAGATATGATAGAAGTATTTAAGTGGGTGAAAGGAATCAGTAAAGGGGATATAGATAAAGTTATTATAATATCCGAGCAGGATAGGACTCGGAGCAACGGATTCAAGTTGGATAAGTTTAGGTTTAGGAGGGAGATAGGAAGAAACTGGTTCACAAATAGGGTGGTGGACTAGTGGAACAAGCTTAGCAACTTTGTAGTAAGTGCGGGAACTCTGGAAAGTTTCAAAAGGAGGCTAGATAGATTCATGGATGATAGAGAGTGGTAGTAACTCTCGACAGGAGCTGCCATGCACAGGCCAACCGGCCTATTGCAGACTCCTCATCACACTACACCACGCCTCACCACACCGCGCCTCACCACACCACACCTCACCACACCACACCACACCACACCACACCTCACCTCACCACACCACACCACACCACACCTCACCACACCACACCTCACCTCACCTCACCACACCACACCACACCTCACCTCACCTCACCTCACCACACCACGCCTCACCACACCACACCACACCTCACCTCACCTCACCACACCTCACCACACCTCACCTCACCACACCACACCACACCACACCACACCTCACCACACCTCATTACAGGTGTTGTTCCCCATCTACCCTCACCTGTTTTTTGTGACGCCCAGGTAAAAAGAAAATGAAAGGAAGCCGTGATGGGAGCCACACATTTTTCTTAGGGCGTCGAGTATAATAATTATAAGGGGAAGGAGGTGGGTGTTGTGATAAAGGGGAGACTCTGTTACTAGTAGGTGTGTGTGTGTGTGTGTGTGTGTGTTTTAGAACCTAGACAAAAAAATGCATCAAACGAAGTGTAGTGAAATTCGAGTAAGGTACCCGACCCCCGTGGTGCACTGAGCGAGTCCGCCTACACCCGGCTACACCCAGAGGACATAGTTGATCTAGGTGGGTGTAGAGTATGTGTCATAACAC
Source organism: Homarus gammarus (assembly GCA_958450375.1). Taxonomy (NCBI): domain Eukaryota; kingdom Metazoa; phylum Arthropoda; class Malacostraca; order Decapoda; family Nephropidae; genus Homarus; species Homarus gammarus. The sequence continues at coordinate 123,387 of CAUDMG010004115.1, forward strand.
CCGGCTATACCCAAGAACCATTCGCAGACTAGCTAGGTATAGGGTGTACTGTATATCACAACACACTTACACCCAGGGGATACACAGATTAGCTTAGTGTAGTAACTCACCCAATCAGAATGAAGTGTAACGTCCAATCGGAATGCCGTAGACGATGACAAGATGACTCGGGAAAAAAATCGATTCACTGGGAAGTAAGAGATGAGACAGGATGATAAAACGAGAGAAAATAGAAAAATACAGAATAGACAACAAAATAAAAGGACAGTCACGAATGAATAGAAAAAAAAAATGGATAAAAATCATAACACAGTCCAAGAAAAGATTGTTTGGGGGAGGGAGGTGTCAGGTCAGGTGTGTGTCATCACGTTTCCTCTCTAACTAACGAACCAGTTGTAACCCGAGTTGGTTTGGTAAGGGTGGTAGGAGAGTGGTAGTGGTTGAGGGGTAGGTGGTTGGTGGGGGGCAAGTGGTAGAAAATGGTAGGAGGGTGGTAGTGGTTGAGGGGTAGGTGGTTGGTGAGTAGATAGTAATTGTGGTGAGGTTAGGTAGTAGTTGTTTGAGGGTAGGTAGAGGTTAGGGGTTGATGGTAGGGGGTGATAGGAGAGCGGATCGTGGTGGTGGTGGCAGTAGGGGGGGGGGGGCTAGGTAGTTTTGTTGGTAGTTGGGCCGTCGGGGGTAGTTGGTAGGAGATGGTTGTTGAGGTGGTGTTCCTAAGGGTCTCTCTCTCTCTCTCTCTCTCTCTCTCTCTCTCTCTCTCTCTCTCTCTCTCTCTCTCTCTCTCTCAGTTAGCCTAATAGACGTGAGTTACCATGGAAGACGACCTCTTCCGTGTCTCAGAGCTTGAAACTTTGTCAGAGAGAGAGAGAGAGAGAGAGAGAGATGAACCATTCTATCAATCCTCGGTGTCAATGGCACTAAACATAATTAGCCTCATAATAACAGCTATTAAAATATAATTACTTCCTAAAATGTAATGACTTCCTTCTGGCTGCTGGCGGGGTGTGTAGGAGGAAGGAAGTAAGGAACATCAATACCAATGATTATTCGTCCGTTGCCCATGAATTGAAAACACCCCCAAGAGCTAATAACAACATCCATCAGTCAGGTCAGGTCAGGTTGGTGTTGGGTTGAGTAAACATGACCACGTTTAGTGTTGACGTAACAGTGGACCAGAAATATTTTGCGAGTGACTTTGATTTGATGATTTCTTTTTTGTTTCCGTTAGTTACAAAATTACTGTAGGTATGTAATTAATCTCTATGTAATTTAATAGGAGAAAATCAATATAGGAGAATTTTTTTAGTCGTGGGAATTATATATTTTTTAATTTATTTACCAACTTAGATAAATGAATTGTAGAGAGAAATGTGTAGTTACAGACATTCTTCCCACATTCAACACCCATGTAGTCAATGTTGTAAAAGTGTGTCATGACTTTAAAAGGAGATGTGTAGTGGCTCTGTCAGGCACCAGCAACAAACTCTGTTCGTGTTTGTTTACATATATGACGTCACGGCTTACTCCAGCTGACCGCTTTAAGTTTGTTTATGGATGACGTCACAGCATACCCCCCCAGCTGACCTCTCTCCCCTCCCGTCTCATTTATGACAGTCGGTTCTTGTCCTCTCTCTCTCTCTCTCTCTCTCTCTCTCTCTCTCTCTCTTTGGTGTTTGTGTGTTGTGTAGTTATTATATAAAAAAAGTAACAATTGTCTTTTATTCCGAAATGTCAGTAAAGGTAATTATGTATTTTTCTGTTTTAATAATATAAAAGTTGTGCAGTAATAGAGAGATGTGTTGAACTGTTGTTTCATTATATTTTTTACTTTCATGAACAATTTTTTTTTTATGTTGAACTAAAAGATTTATTGTAATTTCAACACTTTTGGTTACCGTTTAGTTTTCTATTTAGGCTAAATAATTATACCTGTATTTTATCCTTCATTCTGTAGCTGTATTGTTAATTAATTACAGAAGGTCATTCTGAATTATGTAGCATTTTCCATCTAATTATAATCCTAAAATGAAAACATCGGCAGTCAGTAGTCTTCACTCAGGCGGTCCTTAATGAAGCCTTCAGCCTAGGTAGTGAAGATTCAGGTTTCATTGACCATCTGCGTAGTGTGTGTGTGTAGTGGGGGGGGGGGGGTAGCATGGCAGCCAGTACCCAGGACCATGAGGCAAGGTCACAGCTGGTGGTGGTGGTGCTTGTTTTAAAGGGATAGCAGGTGCTTGTACGACGTGACCACAGTCTGGTTCTCCTTGACGCTTACCACTCACCCACAACCTACCACCCACCCACTCACTCACTCACCCACCCACCCACTCACCCACCCACCCACCCACTAACTCGCCAAACACCCAGCCACCAACACGTCCTCATAATAAATCAACTTCAAATGGCGACTTGTGTTTACTGTGACCAAGGACGTGTGGAGGGACTTGCCAGGCCAGGAGATATCTTCCACTGTTTACCTTACCCCAGTATCTACCTCTCTTGAGCTGATAGATAGATAGATAGATTGACCGATACATTGATAGATACATAGATAGATAGATAGACAGATAGATACATAGATATGGGTTTTATTCGCCTGATAATTAAATGCAATTGGGAGTTTTGGTTAGGTTAGGTTAGGGTAACTAACTTAGGTGTTTTATCATCAGTGATAACTGGTGTTTATCTTCGGTACCTGAGCTCTCTATACTTATATAAAGTTGTAGAGAGTTGTCTGACGCCCAGAATGTAAATCAGTGATATTGAACAGCTTGGTAAACCTCACCTGGTCAGGACACAGTGGGAGACAACACACACATGGGTAGAGTACTGGGGGGGGGGAGGGGCGGCACAAGGTGAATCAGTGGATACATAAACATGAACCTGACGTACACTGAACACACGGAATACTGAGAATGTTTCTACTATGTATCACGTTTGCAGAAGTATTAGAAGGTGTAAAGAAGTAAAAGTAACACAGCTACTCAATTCTATTCCTTCACTTTGCAATGATTTCATAAAATGTAAAAACTAAAGCTTCCACACATTAGCATAGCGATACATCCCCCGCATAATTATGTGGTACGTCGTTTCTTCTGCAGGATGCTGAGTAAACTGAAGGTCTTGAAACACCAACAATGAAAGAATCCATAGATTTCTGCTTGATTCCAGGCATCTCGTTATGAAGAAGTGATACAGAGGCAATCCGTCCAGCCAAATTAAGAGCTTTCATCTTTGTCGTATAATCGTTTTGAAAATTTTCCACAAAGTGTACAGAGAATATTAAAACGTGTTGCTTTAGCCCTGAGTGTCTAATAATATAAATGATGTAATGACCACGGGGGAGCAGGCGGCCATTAACTCATCCTGTCTCTGTGTTGTTGTCAAAAATCGTTTATATACTGGCGACAGGAAGACTGAGAAAGTCACCAGTTGGTCACCAGTCACTCAATCCAACGAATCTGACTGTGACTTGTGTATATTTTTGTCTCTATAACATTATAATACTTTTTATACTTAGGAAAATTTATACACAAATATTTGCATATCCTTTTTTATATTGTATTCATGAACAGACTTTAGTAAAAACACTGAGAATGAGTAAGTTATTTAGGCTGTATAAATACGAGTATAATTACAATCATTATAATTGACAACCAAAACTTTTCCTCAAACTTGAAAGAGAGAACTGTAGGAAAGATGTGGAGTAGAGAGAGAGAGAGAGAGAGAGAGAGAGAGACTTTACAGAAACAAAAATAGGAAAGAAATGGAGAGAAGTTACAGTGACATTTGTTATCCTACTAAAATGAGAGAGACAGAGACAGACAGCAAGGAGAGATTTTATAAACGAAACAGACTTAGAGATAATTATTGGAAAGAAAACGATTTTTTTCTTTGGTAGGGAGACAAATATTAACCACTAAAATAAGGTGAGAAAGAGACTAAGAGAGTTAAGGAAGAGAAAATAATGAAGGGAGAACAAACTGACACTCACTGATGGGTAATTTAGTTAGTGTGTGTGTGTGTGTGTGTGTGTGTGAGATTCCATTTTTCGATTTTGCTGCTTACAGCGGCTACTTTATTGTGCACCCCACACTCATCCTGTGAGCGGTAGGACAAAAGGATTACAGAGTAGAGTTTACAACGGGTCATAATAATTAACCCCCGTTGTCAGGATATTATGGCACTGAATGTTACACAGTATTTCAATTACATTATTTGTTTAGTTCTATACATAAAGGGTAACTTATTCACAAATGCGTGAGTACAGGCGTGTGAGGCAGTATGTCTGGCCTCACACTTTGTTATTCACATTTACGTGAGAAGTATTCAAGCATATTGTGTATTTGGTTCTATCCATGAGAACTGATATAGATACTAAATGCAAAAAAGTGGATACAATCTTAATATGTCAGCTATCTTGCCATTAGAGATGAAGTGTTGTGCCATTTCACACACCTGTCCCTAAAAGGTTCTATCTTCACACAGTCGAGGACGTAGTGTTCAAGTGTGTGGCCATATGTCTGGCCACACACTTTACATTTAGTCTTGTTTACATCTGCTTGAGGAACATACTGCCAGAGGTACTTATATCCTAACCTTAATCTAGCGGTTACAACATCTTGTAATCTAGTGATCTCGTTAATTGTTCCATATACAATACATGTTTCACTTGATACATCTCATCATGGTAAACTATGGATCGACTAGTGCCTGTTTGCACTAGTCTACTTGCGTCAAACTCATCAATATGTTCTTTCCTAATTACAGTTTTAAGGGTTCTTTTTGACAGACCCAAATTGTATTCAACGGTGTCTTTGTTAGACGCAAGTTTGGCGAGGGCATCAACTCTGTCATGTTTTATGAGGCCTATGTGAGAGGGCAGATTACAGAGTGCCCACGAGGTGCTAGTTTATTGGGCACCCCCTTACATCCTGTGCAAGGTGAAGCGCAGAAGCGTTTACAATGCCCAACAGGGAAGCATGCGTAGTTCATGCCTGCCTTCGTGACTCCTGCATTAAGGGCGCAAGTGTCTGAAGGGTCATGGGTTTTGTCAGAAAGTTACATAAAGTGACAATGATGAGTGTGTGGGGGGAAAATTCCCGGTACAATTTATCTGTTTATGGCAAAGTGTGGCAGGTCCCTATTAATGTCAAGTGCCAGGCCTGTCACTAGGAGAAGGGATATCTGGTCAGGGAGGGAAGAGGTGCCACCCCTGTAGGGGGAGGTCATAGGGCAGATGAGGATGTGGTGAAAGAGGGTGTGAGAGTCTGTTGACCACAAAGTTTACAAACAGTGCGGCCAGGGTCAGGGTTGCCAATGTACTAGGCGTGGCGAAGTACAGTGGGGGTGGAGGTGATATGGTGTGGTGGGGCAGGTACAGTAGGGGTGGGGGGAGGCACATAGGCATTGACAACATTGAGGGACACACCTTTTAGTGTAATTGTGATGGTGTGTTCGTCGATATGTCGGGATCCACAACAGTTTGACCTTGACACCTCGGTCAACAAGGGTGTGTGTGTGTGTGTGTGTGTGTGTGTGTGTGTGTGTGGTGGCAGGTTTTTTTATCGTCAGATTTGCCCCACAAGGTGCTATTACAGTTTACTGGGCACCCCCTTGCATCCTGTGCAAGGCGAAGCGCAAAAGCCTGTACAGCGCCCAACAGGGAAACATGCGTAGTTCGTGCCTGCCTTCGTGACTCCTGCATTAAGGGCGCAAGTGTCTGAAGGGCCATGGGTTTTGTCAGCAAGTTACATATAGTGGCAGGAGGATGGGTGTGTGGAGGGGGAATTCTTGATACAATTCCCCTGTTTATGGCAAACATAGGCAGGCCCTTCATAATGTCAAGTCTCTAGGAGGAAGGATATCTGGTCAGGGACGGTAAGTTTCCCACTACCCCCATTCCTGCCCAAGGGGTCACCTTGCCCCCCCCCCCCTGCCCCTCGCCTCCTGCCTTGCAACCTTGACTCTCCTCTTACCTTTCCTCTTGCGTCTCCTCTTTCCCCTTACCAGTTGTTGTCACTGCCCTGCCACCCCCCACCCCTACACTCCTCTCCTGTCTAGTGCCTATTTTATCATTACGGCAGTTGCAGCCACCATTATCCTCACCATCAACACATGTAGCACAATCACAAGTACCCCCTTTATCATTAACACTACTACCACCCCCACCACACCTACCACCACACATACCACCCCCACCACACCTACCACCACACATGTCACCCCCACCACACCTACCACCCCCACCACACCTACCACCACACCTACCACCACGACCACCACACCTACCACCACGACCACCACACCTACCACCCCCACCACACCTACCACCACACATACCACCCCCACCACACCTACCACCACGACCAACACACCTACCACCACGACCACCACACCTACCACCCCCACCACACCTACCACCACGACCACCACACCTACCACCCCCACCACACCTACCACCACCACACCTACCACCACCACACCTACCACCACCACACCTACCACCCCCACCACACCTACCACCACCACACCTACCACCACACCTACCACCCCCACCACACCTACCACCCCCACCACACCTACCACCCTCACCACACCTACCACCCCCACCACACCTACCACCCCCACCACACCTACCACTACCACCACACCTACCACCACCATATCTACCACCCCCACCACACCTACCACCACCACCACACCTACCACCCCCACCACACCTACCACCCCCACCACACCTACCACTACCACCACACCTACCACCACCACCACACCTACCACCACCATACCTACCACCCCAACCACACCTACCACCCCCACCACACCTACCACCCTCACCACACCTACCACCCCCACCACACCTACCACACCCACCACACCTACCACTACCACCACACCTACCACCACCATACCTACCACCCCCACCACACCTACCACCCCACCACACCTACCACCACCATACCTACCACCCCCACCACACCTACCACCCCACCACACCTACCACCACCACCACACCTACCACCCCCACCACACCTACCACCACCACACCTACCACCCCCACCACACCTACCACCCCCACCACACCTACCACCCCCACCACACTTACCACTACCACCACACCTACCACCACCATACCTACCACCCCCACCACACCTACCACCACCACCACACCTACCACCACCACACCTACCACCACCACACCTACCACCCCCACCACACCTACCACCCCCACCACACCTACCACCCTCACCACACCTACCACCCCCACCACACCTACCACCCCCACCACACCTACCACTACCACCACACCTACTACCACCACCACACCTACCACCCCCACCACACCTACCACCCCCACCACACCTACCACCACCACCACACCTACCACCACCACACCTACTACCACCACCATACCTTTTTTCTCTTTTTTTTATTTGTCCTCCAGCCTCCCCCAATAGCCATACCTTCGCCACCATTTTATTACCTCAATATTAAATATCCTAATACATAAGTAGCTATCCTAGCTGTGTTGAGTTAGTTGAGCCGCAGATCTATGCGGCATTCAGTGACTGTAGCCTCAAAGTCAACATCTGCAACTGTTGTCGGCTTTGGGGCCGAAGTTCTCGTTCCCCTGAGGCAGAGCAAAGCCGACCGAAGGAGAGAGAAGGACAGTCGACATATCATCCAGGCTGTAACATAACTTCTGGGCTGCTGCTTCTGTTCGGATATCACCTCTGCGAGTCTGGCGTAGAAACATCATGCACTTGGTCTCATCCCACCAGAGGTTGTGAACACTAGAGGAGTGAAGCTGCCTTGATCAACGTTCTGAATTCTCTCCCCATATGCCCTTCTCTTGTCGTTCTCGTTCCTCCTGTGTGCAGCATCGAGAGCTAGGTTACGGTGACATGTGGCCATGGGAACAAAAATCCTGATGTTGAAGAAGGCTCGCTGTCCCCGCGTCCAGAATCCTCGAGCACTGACTTCAACACGGGCTTCGTTGGATGTGTTTGAAGTTAGACTCGGGTTGTCAGGAAAACATGATTAACCCTTGTTTAATGAAGGGCATTGACCTAACCAAACTAAAACACCACTATCGGGACGAAATTCTTCACATGGTGGAGGGTAAATTCCGTCAAAATGCTTTAATAATTTCCTCCCCGCATAATGTCGTCACCTCAGCTGGTACCCTTTAGACTAATAAGATTAAATTATCGTTTTATTCACCACCTGATCGCGGTGTTTTGGGAATTGATTTTATTCGACAAAATAACACTTACTTCGACCACAAGCGACTGACCTACCGCTTCTCCCGGTACCCAAGACGATACAATCCATGTAAATGTTAATTTTTTTTATTAATTTATTGAGACGTAAGTGATGAACACGCACAAATAACGCGCACGCACACACACACGCACACACGCATGCACGCACACACGCACACACACACACACACACACACACACCAAGAAAGATATCACTTAACTCACAAATTTTACAACCATCACTTAGTCATGTCGTTCTCAAATAAAATAATATAAAATATAATTTAAATACCAAATAAATGCCAGGCCATCAATAACCATTAGAGTTAAACAAGTTATTTGAATTTAATGAGAAGTGTATTACATGTTTTCAGTCCTGTAAGTCATCGTGCTATTAACTCCACCTTATCAACGACATTATGGTTACTACATAAGAATACAGGAAATGAGAGAGAATCAGAATAATTTAGAGACAAAAATAAGGAAATAGAAGGATATGAAACGGAAGAATAATATAATTTCATTGGTAGGTTAGGTTAGGTTAGGTTAGGTTAGGTTTGGTTTGGTTTGGTTAGGTTTGGTTTGGCTAGGTTAGGTTTGGTTTGGCTAGGTTAGGTTAGGTTTGGTTTGGTTTGGTTTGGTTTGGTTTGGTTAGGTTAGGTTAGGTTAGGTTAGGTCGCTTACGATGTTTCAAAGTGGAGTTGATATTACCTGTAAATATTACCATGTATGAGAGCTTCGTTCATAATATTACCTGAAGATTAGACACCCCAGCTTGGCTCACCTGAAGATTAACCACCCCAGCTAAGTTCACCTGAAGAATAACCACCACCACACCTTACTACCACCAAGCCTACTACCACCACCACCACACCTACTACCACCATCACAAGTGTCTGGTGGTTTGGACAGGTGTTGATAACATAAGAACATAAGAAAATAAGGAGTCTGCAATAGGCCGGTTGGCCTGTGCATGGCAGCTCCTGTCGAGAGTTACTACCACTCTCTATCATCCATGAATCTATCCAGCCTCCTTTTAAAACTTTCCAGCGTTCCAGCACTTACTACAAAGTTGCTAAGCTTGTTCCACTCGTCCACCACCCTATTTGTGAACCAGTTCCTTCCTATCTCCCTCCTAAACCTAAACTTATCCAACTTAAATCCGTTGCTCCGAGTCCTATCCTGCTCGGATATTATAAGAACTTTATCTATATCCCCTTTATTGATTCCTTTCACCCACTTAAATACTTCTATCATATCTCCCAGCACTCCGGTGTGTACAGAGGATCAATACCTGGGCGTGATTACCTGTACCTTGTGCCTTATCTCTTGTCATTACATGGATGGTCTGGTCGATAGCAACACCCTGTCCTTTCCCCACCACCACACCTGTTCCCACACCTGTCTTCTTATCCGTCTCATCACGTCTGTTCACGTTTCTTACACATGTCTACATCTGTTTACACACCTTTCACATCTTGTCTCCCATCCTGTCCCTACTCTACAGCTTGTAGCTTAAGTATTAGTGGTCAGGTGTAGGGAGGGTGTAACCTGTGTGTTAATCAGGTGTAGGGAGGGTGTAGCCTGTGTGTTAATCAGGTGTAGGGAAGGAGTAACCCGTGTGTTAATCAGGTATATGGAGGGTGTTACCTGTGTGTTAATCAGGTTTAGGGAGGGTGTAGCCTGTGTTAATCAGGTGTAGGGAAGGTGTAACCTGTGTGTCAATCAGGTGTCGGGAGGGTGTGACCTGTGTGTTTTTACAGGTGTAGACACAGAGTGTAATTCAATATATTAGGGGACCACATCATTAATATCGACACCCGTGACAAGAGCTGCCACCAGCCGTCACATAATCAGGGTCACGTCCAGGGCAACACTGTTGTTTTAGTCTGATTTTGATCCAGCATCATGGGAATGGAAATAATGAGGAAGAGGATGATAACGATGACGATGACCCTATGTATAATAAGGACAATAATAGGGGTACTACAACTACTACTACTACTACTACTACTACTACTACTACTACTACTAATAATAATAATAATAATAATAATAATAATAATAATAATAATAATAATAATGATATTGGTGCTACTAATAATTGTACAGCTTTATTACGTACCTACATATGTAAACCCCCCTGACTGGGTGTTCGCCGAGGCCAGGGTTGAGGTAAGGCTGGGTGATCGGACGCAGACATTCCACCACCACAATACTCCGAGACTCACAGCACACAAGCATGGAAGGAAATTTTTACGCCCACATAACAATAGCAAGTTAGGAGTGAGGCATGAGAAACTTGGGCTGTTTTCGACCCAGTATTGAAATATGAATATTGATAAACCTCACTTGCTGATGGACTAAAAGTATCGTGACACTACTACAGACAAAGAATTAAGTCCCATCACAAAGATCCACATTAACTGTCAATAATCATAGTAGTATCCCCATAAGCCGACTGATTTCACTAATTGATGTTCCACCCTGATAGTGACCCACTATCAGAGCTCTGTTGGCTATCACCCCCGGGCGATTGGCTCGAGTGTTAGGTGGACGTAGCCCACGTCCTCCAGCCAGAATATCCATATATGTTGGAAATTAGCTCCAAGTTACCAAACACCATGATCAGGACGTCATAGATATTTATCATTCAAGTGAAAAATAAAAAATAATCATATGCGTAACTATTTGTAATATTGGTGACCTTTGTGCCATTACTCATAATCCGAGACATTATGAAGTGAAATTTAAAAAACTAAAAGCAGCAGTAGACAGGAAACAAGGCAAGTGACCAAGAAGTAGTCACTAATGATGGCACACGGCCAGGCATCTACGCTGAGGGTCGAGTTCTTCGGCAAAGTCGCTGCTCCGGACCAGACATTCCAAGCCTAAATACTCCAATGTAGTTACTGATACACCATTAAATATTGTAAACATGACTATATGAATTCCTTGTATGTGTGAAACCATAATATTCCCAGGGTTATGGTAATATCTATACATGTATAGGCCTCACCTTGTTGACTGACCGCTCACTCCCTCTTGACGAAATTGGCCACCGTCCGGCCGCCCTTCATGTGTAATACGAAGACTCGCATCTAGTGGTTCCAAGCCAGAGTTTTGGGACCGGGCAAAGTTGTTCATGCTCCAATCTTAACATGTTATTGTTATGTCTGGCAACAATGTTATGAATGCATTTGTTATACAAGTTCATGCCATGTCAAAGTTCGTAATAAGTTCCTTTCTGTACTCGTGTGCTATGAGTCTCGGAGTGTTGTGGTGGTGGAATGTGAACCTCACCATCGTAGTGCCTCGTTACCACATTGCTGAACTAGTCTGCGTCCGATCATCCAGCCATACCTCAACCCTGGCCTCGGCGAATACCCAGCCAAGGGGTGTCGAAACTTTGGATTGTGACCGTACACAATTTGAAGAGTGAAAAATACATTAGCTAATAATATCTTGTATAAAATATGTGCCAAAAATCATTACACTTATTTTGTATTTAATATAAGAAGCTTGGTGAGAAACTCCTTTAGTTCCTTGGATGATACCGAGAGTTGGGTCAGGTCTTAGATGAATTTCTTCTACTTATCAGCGATTTATTCCGTTACGTGTTGGCTACCTTGTTGAGAGACTCCTTGCACCGTTTTAGATACTGTATCCAGCTTTGCATTTATTTGTTGCTGCTCTTGTGCCGATGTTGTGCATGCAGTTCACGCTGCATCGGTTTAGACATTCATTCCAGTAGGTCGTAGTGTCTGGTGTGTAAAGGGATTTATGATCCTACCTGTACAGAATTATACGATGACTACTTATTACATACTGTGCATGTAACATTTTTTACTAGTTACATGAGCGGCCAGTGTATTTAGGGGGTGTGGGTGTGGTGGTGATGAGGGTGGTGGTGATAAGGGTGTGTGGGACGACAGGGGTAACCAGTTAGACTTGTTATAGTAAAGCACATTTGTTACACCAGTGAATAAAGGGAGTCTCTCTCTCTCTCCGGCCACACATACAACTCAAAAGTTATTATTGTTATTACTAGTATATTATTACAGCCACTAGTATCCCCGGCAACTGTAAATATTAATTTATTACTACCACTACTAATTACATATAACACCTGGCTAGAACAACAGGTATGGTCGAGTCAACCATGGCTGTCTGGCATAAACACCCTCTATGTGTTACTCGCCAGGCGCACACACACTGTATCGCCTGGCGAATATCATTGACAGTGTGTGCTAGCTTGACCAGATAACGTTATCCGAGTCGTGGCGTGTTGGTAGTGGAATGGTGGTAGTGTTGGTAGTGAAGTGGTGGTAGTGTAGGTAGTGGCGTGTTGGTAGTGGCGTGTTGGTAGTGGAGTGGTGGTAGTGTTGGTAGTGAAGTGGTGGTAGTGTTGGTAGTGGCGTGTTGGTAGTGGCGTGGTGGTATTGGAGTGGTGGTGGTGGAGTGTTGGTAGTGGAGTGATGGTAGTGGCGTGGTGGTAGTGGAGTGACGGTAGTGTTGGTAGTGAAGTGGTGGTAGTGGCGTGGTGGTATTGGAGTGGTGGTGGTGGAGTGTTGGTAGTGGAGTGTTGGTAGTGGAGTGTTGGTGGTGGAGTGTTGGTAGTGGCGTGTTGGTAGTGGCGTGTTGGTATTGGAGTGGTGGTGGTGGAGTGTTGGTAGTGGAGTGTTGGTAGTGGAGTGGTGGTAGTGGCGTGTTGGTAGTGGAGTGTTGGTAGTGGAGTGGTGGTAGTGGCGTGTTGGTAGTGGCGTGTTGGTAGTGGAGTGTTGGTAGTGGCGTGTTGGTAGTGGAGTGGTGGTAGTGGAGTGTTGGTAGTGGAGTGTTGGTGGTGGAGTGTTGGTAGTGGAGTGTTGGTAGTGGAGTGGTGGTGGTGGAGTGGTGGTAGTGGAGTGGTGGTGGTGGAGTGTTGGTAGTGGCGTGTTGGTAGTGGCGTGTTGGTAGTGGAGTGGTGGTAGTGTTGGTAGTGAAGTGGTGGTAGTGTTGGTAGTGGCGTGTTGGTAGTGGCGTGGTGGTATTGGAGTGGTGGTGGTGGAGTGTTGGTAGTGGAGTGTTGGTAGTGGAGTGATGGTAGTGGCGTGGTGGTAGTGGAGTGACGGTAGTGTTGGTAGTGAAGTGGTGGTAGTGGCGTGGTGGTATTGGAGTGGTGGTGGTGGAGTGTTGGTAGTGGAGTGTTGGTGGTGGAGTGTTGGTAGTGGAGTGTTGGTAGTGGAGTGTTGGTAGTGGAGTGGTAGTGGTGGTAGTGGAGTGTTGGTAGTGGAGTGGTGGTAGTGGCGTGTTGGTAGTGGCGTGTTGGTAGTGGAGTGGTGGTAGTGGCGTGTTGGTAGTGGAGTGTTGGTAGTGGCGTGTTGGAAGTGGAGTGTTGGTAGTGGAGTGTTGGTGGTGGAGTGTTGGTAGTGGAGTGTTGGTAGTGGAGTGTTGGTGGTGGAGTGTTGGTAGTGGAGTGTTGGTAGTGGAGTGGTGGTGGTGGAGTGGTGGTGGTGGAGTGGTGGTAGTGGAGTGGTGGTGGTGGAGTGTTGGTAGTGGCGTGTTGGTAGTGGCGTGTTGGTAGTGGAGTGTTGGTAGTGGAGTGTTGGTAGTGGAGTGGTGGTAGTGGAGTGTTGGTAGTGGTGGAGTGTTGGTAGTGGAGTGTTGGTAGTGGCGTGTTGGTAGTGGAGTGGTGGTAGTGGAGTGTTGGTAGTGGAGTGTTGGTGGTGGAGTGTTGGTAGTGGAGTGGTGGTGGTGGAGTGTTGGTAGTGGAGTGTTGGTAGTGGAGTGGTGGTGGTGGAGTGTTGGTAGTGGCGTGTTGGTAGTGGAGTGTTGGTAGTGGAGTGGTGGTAGTGGCGTGTTGGTAGTGGAGTGTTGGTAGTGGAGTGTTGGTAGTGGAGTGGTGGTAGTGGCGTGTTGGTATTGGAGTGGTGGTGGTGGAGTGTTGGTAGTGGAGTGGTGGTAGTGGAGTGGTGGTAGTGGCGTGTTGGTAGTGGAGTGTTGGTAGTGGAGTGGTGGTAGTGGAGTGGTGGTGGTGGAGTGTTGGTAGTGGCGTGTTGGTAGTGGAGTGTTGGTAGTGGAGTGGTGGTAGTGGAGTGTTGGTAGTGGAGTGTTGGTAGTGGCGTGTTGGTATTGGAGTGGTGATGGTGGAGTGTTGGTAGTGGAGTGTTGGTAGTGGAGTGGTGGTGTGTTGGTAGTGGAGTGTTGGTAGTGGAGTGGTGGTAGTGTTGGTAGTGGCGTGTTGGTGGTGGAGTGGTGGTAATTGAGTGTTGGTAGTGGAATGGTGGTAGTGGAGTGGTGGTAGTGTTGGTAGTGGCGTGTTGGTGGTGGAGTGTTGGTAGTGGAGTGTTGGTAGTGGCGTGTTGGTGGTGGAGTGGTGGTAGTGGAGTGTTGGTAGTGGAGTGGTGGTAGTGGAGTGGTGGTAGTGGAGTGTTGGTAGTGGAATGGTGGTAGTGTTGGTAGTGGAGTGGTGGTAGTGTTGGCAGTGGATTGGAGGGATTGGGGCGCTGGTGGAGTGCTGGTGGTGGTGATGGAATGGTGGTTGTAGTGCAGTGATGGTGCTGGTACAATGGTGGTTGTAGTGCAGTGATGGTGCTGGTACAATGGTGGTAGTGGTGCAGTGATGGTGCTGGTACAATGCTGGTAGTGGTGCTGTGATGGTGCTGGTACAATGGTGGTTGTAGTGCAGTGATGGTGCTGGTACAATGGTGGTAGTGGTGCTGTGATGGTGCTGGTACAATGCTGGTAGTGGTGCAGTGATGGTGCTGGTACAATGGTGGTAGTGGTGCAGTGATGGTGCTGGTACAATGATGGTAGTGGTGCAGTGATGGTGCTGGTACAATGATGGTAGTGGTGCTGTGATGGTGCTGGTACAATGATGGTAGTGGTGCAGTGATGGTGCTGGTACAATGGTGGTAGTGGTGCAGTGATGGTGCTGGTACAATGGTGGTAGTGGTGCAGTGATGGTGCTGGTACAATGGTGGTAGTGGTGCAGTGATGGTGCTGGTACAATGATGGTAGTGGTGCAGTGATGGTGCTGGTACAATGGTGGTAGTGGTGCAGTGATGGTGCTGGTACAATGCTGGTAGTGGTGCAGTGATGGTGCTGGTACAATGATGGTAGTGGTGCAGTGATGGTGCTGGTACAATGGTGGTAGTGGTGCTGTGATGGTGCTGGTACAATGATGGTAGTGGTGCAGTGATGGTGCTGGTACAATGGTGGTAGTGGTGCAGTGATGGTGCTGGTACAATGGTGGTAGTGGTGGAATGGTGGTTGTGGTGCAGTGATGGTGCTGGTACAATGATGTTAGTGCAGTGATGGTGCTGGTACAATGATGGTAGTGGTGCAGTGATGGTGCTGGTACAATGATGGTAGTGGTGGAATGGTGGTTGTGGTGCATTGATTGTGATGATGGTGGTGGTGATGTAATCAAGTTAGGTTAGGTCAGGTCAGGTTAGGTTAGGTTAGGTTAGGTTAGGTTAGTCTAGGCTAGATGAAGGTTAGTCTAGGCTAGATGAAGGTTAGGTTAGGTTAGGAGTGCGTTAAAGTCAGCTCAGTACCGTCCTCTCCTGACCTCACTGATGGATGTAGTTTGTCGTCCTCGTTTGACTGATGTTTCAATGTTTCATCCTCGGCTTAACACAGTGACTAATATCTGGCCAGTCTGGTTTTGTGTATGTCTGCTGTTGTTGTTGACAGAGTGTAGTTTTTGACAGGTTTTTGTTGCTCTAGTGTTGTTGTTATTGACAGCTGGTGGTTGTTGTTATTGACCAGTTATTGTTATTGGCCGGTTGATGTTTGTTTTTGACAGGTTGTTGTTGTTATTTACAGGTTATTGTTATTAACTGGTTGTTGATGGTTGGACAGTTATGTGGGTCACTGTCAAAGCCTCGTGTTATGAGTTAATTAAGACCATTCAGCTTCCCTAGATTAGTTAAGTGAGTCATTATAAATCAGCTGGGGGAGGGAGGGGTGAGGACAGCAGCCAACCCAGTCACCCATATTGCTTCCCTTCCTACCCACCCACACCCCCTCCCTTCTACCCACCCACCCACACCCCCTCCCTCCCTCCTACCCACCCACCCACACCCTCTCCTTCCCTCCTACCCACCCACCCACCCACACCCCCTCCCTCCCTCCTACCCACCCACCCTCACCCCCTCCCTCCCTCCTACCCACCCACCCACACCCCCTCCCTCCCTCCTACCCACCCACCCACACCCCGTCCCTCCCTCCTACCCACCCAATCTTCCAACTTTTTTTTGTAGAGAAAGGAGGGTGAAAGAAGATTAGAGGTGGGGGAAGGAAGTTATAGTTCGGAAATTGTGGAAGAAGCTTAGGAGGAGGTAAGAGAGGGCGGGCTGACCGCCTAGCTAAGCTAATAGTGTGTTAGGGTTGTGTCATGGGTTAGTTATTGTCTGTCGGTACAGGCACTAGACAGCCTACCCTATCCCATACATGGGTGTTTTAAGGGCCTTATTTCATAATCCGCCCTCCCTTCCTACTTCCCTCCCTCCCTCCCTGATATTGGATCCTAGAGAGTGGGCAGATTTGCTCTAGGGAGGAAGCTGGTGTGTGTGTGTGTGTGTGTGTGATCGCCAGCCAATTAGCACACAACACCCTTATTAACCCAACCAATCAGCACACAACACCATTATTAACCAGCCAATCAGCACAAAACACCTTTATTAACCCAGCCAATCAGCACACAACACCCTTAACCCAGCCAATCAACTTTGAGTAATTATCCTATTTAGCTGTGGTAGTTTGACTGTTAATGTAGCTTTCTACCCCTAGTTAACTGTCTTGATATGAAGTTCTATAACAGTTTAGCTTGGTAGCATAACTGGCAATGTAAGCTACCTACCCCAGTCAACAGTCTAGGAGATGCTGCTTAGAGGACTGTCACTGTACTCTTCTCAGTTAGCCCAATTCTGTACTCTGACTGTGGACCGGCTCCTGGTCGACCGTCCACACCCAGCGGTCGATATAAGCGACGTATGACCTTCACCTGTAACTAAGTATACAGGTGAACTTATACATATCAGGCGCTTCCTTTTGTTTAGTTGATCCCGTCATTGTGTACTCGCGGCGACTAGATTCCTAACCTAACCCAACCTATAGTAACCTAAGCAAACCAAAATTAACCTAATCTATCCTAAATTTATCTAACCTAACCTGACCTAACCTAACTTAATCTTCCGTAACCTAATCTAAGTGCCTAACCTATAGTAGTGAACTTCCTTCTACCAGAATTGTCTTTTACTTACCACCCTTAGGTTAGGTTAGGTTAGTTTAGTTAAGATAAATTTAGGATAAATTAAGTTAATTTTGGTTTGGTTACGTTACTATAGGTTAGGTTAGCTTGTGGTAGATTAAGTTACGTCAGGTCAGGTCAGCCAACACACATCTTGCCCGGAATACAGCCACTGTCAGCCAACACACACACACACACACACACACACACACACACACACACACACTCTCACCCACCTGAAACATATATGAAGCATTCCACTGTGATAGCCACGTGAGCCTGGTATCAGATATCACACACACACACACATGGTGGAAGAGGATACATATGCGTCTCGTGTGTGTGTGTGTGTGTGTGTGTGACGCTGTGCTCAACTAAACAATTCAAGTCCAGGGTTCATAATATTTTCAACGAGTCTTACGATGAATTTTCCTCTTTAGTTAAGATCTAAGAATACACTTAACTCAGTCATGACCTTAAGCTGAAGCCCAAAAATTCTCTAAAGAAGGAAGTAAAAATAATAATGTCTTCCTAATATAATCTATTCGTGGATCACTTGACGTCCCCTGCAGTCTTGAAGGGCTTAAGTACCCTGGAACCTACTGAAGAAATCGTTAACGTGGACTGGTGCTAATCGATCATCAGCTATGTGAAATGTCTCAACCACGGGAGACTAAGAGATAATTGTGAGATATAGCACGAAATACCTCGACTGTAATGCTAATTTAGGATTTCATTGTGGCAGTTCATTTCTTCATAGCTCCTTGAACATTGTAAAAAGTGATCAAAAAGTCCATGTGCACCTGAATTAATTGATACCGTAATACAAGGTAAAATAACTATACTGTTAATTATTGCTAGTGCACAGGGACTTTTCGATCACTATTTTTTTTCCGGCCTAGTGAAGCGAGGGTCATAGACTGCTTTAAGTGTAGGTTTCCTTTCGTTTGGATTAATCTTGAAGGCTTGTGTGTAAGTCTGTCTTGTGTTTGTCCAGTTGTTCCTCGTCGACTTATCCAAGCTCATCAGGGTTAGAGAAAGGCGTCAGCTCCCATCTCCTGTGTCTGGAGTTAGTTGTGGGTTTGAGGATCTTGTCTGGAGGGTTTAATTAACATACACGCGCTCATTGCTTTTGCTGTGCTTGGAGTCAGCCAGCACGACACCGAAGAATAATTTACAGTTGTCACGAATTGGAGACATTTTCAGAGCACCACCACTCATGCCCCCTGCTCGGACCAGGGTTCACACCACACACACACACACACACACACACACACGCACACATACATATACTGTAAGTGAACTCTGACCTTTGTGACCTTGGTAATGTGATTTACATAGGTCAAAGTGATCTTAACGTATCTTACACATCTGTAATGCTTGACCTCCTCATCTAGAGAAAAGCAAATTAATCTACGACTCTCAACATGGGTTTACAAAGGGAAAATCTTGTCTAACAAATCTGCTGACGTTTTTTAGGAAAGTCTTCGAGGCAGTAGATAATGACGAAAATTACGATGTTATTTACTTCGACTTTAGCAAAGCATTTGACAGAGTACCGCATCAGAGGCTTCTGAGAAAAATTAAGGCTCATGGTATCGAGGGGAAGTTTTAAATTGGATAAACTCATGGCTCACCGATAGAACGCAGAGGGTCAGCGTAGATGGTGTTAAATCTGAGTGGGGCCGTGTAACCAGTGGGGTTCCCCAGGGGTCAGTACTAGGCCCACTCTTGTTCATAATCTACATAAACGATCTAGATACTGGGATCAGCAGTGACATAAGCAAGTTTGCGGATGAAACCAAAATAGGGCGGCAGATTAATTCAGGACAGGATGCAAATGCATTACAGGAGGATCTAAATAAACTGCAGGGGTGGTCTGAAACATGGCAAATGAAATTCAACACCAGCAAGTGCAGCGTACTTAATATTGGAAGAACAAATACTGTCAATGTATACAGCCTTAACAACATCAACCTAGAGAAGTCGACTTGTGAAAGAGACCTAGGGGTACTTGTAAGCCCGGACCTACGGCCTAGAAAAAAGTGCGTTAATGTTCGAAATAAGGCAAACAGAGTATTGGGTTTTATATCTAGAAGTGTAAGTAATAAGAGTGCAGAGGTCTTATTGCAACTATATCTTGTGCTAGTCAGGCCGCACCTCGATTATGCGGTTCAGTTCTGGTGCCCCTATTATAGAATGGACATCAATTCACTAGAGTCGGTGCAGCGAAGAATGACGAAAATGATTCCGGGACTTAGAAACCTTCCATATCAGGATAGGTTAAAGAACTTAACTTGCATTCCCTAGAAAGACGAAGAGTGCGGGGAGATATAATAGAAGTATTTAAGTGGGTGAAAGGAATCAATAGAAGTATTTAAGTGGGTGAAAGGAATCAATAGAAGTATTTAAGTGGGTGAAAGGAATCAATAAAGGGGATATAGATAAAGTTCTTATAATATCCGAGCAGGATAGGACTCGGAGCAACGGATTTAAGTTGGATAAGTTTAGGTTTAGGAGGGAGATAGGAAGAAACTGGTTCACAAATAGGGTGGTGGACGAGTGGAACAAGCTTAGCAACTTTGTAGTAAGTGCGGGAACTCTGGAAAGTTTCAAAAGGAGGCTAGATAGATTCATGGATGATAGAGAGTGGTAGTAACTCTCGACAGGAGCTGCCATGCACAGGCCAACCGGCCTATTGCAGACTCCTTATGTTCTTATGTTTAGTGTCAGTCCACCGGTTGATACTGGGCAGCTTGTGTAAAGTGACAAGACAACAGTGTGGGGGAAACAGATGAACAATATCACTTTGAAATGTCAACAAGAGGTTGTGATTCCATCATTTTGTGTGTGTGTGTGTGTGTGTGTGTGGCTTGCATGTAGTAGTGATCTATCTTTGCGCGTGCGCGTGTGTGTGTGCGTGCAGGAAGGCGGTGGTGGCTTGCACTACCTGCCTCTCATTATTGCCTGGTAAGTACCCCTCTTAACTTCAAATAGACCAATAATTGATTAATTGCCTGGATCGTCACGGAGAAGGAGCGCCTCTCCAGCCCCTGTTCGCGGAGTATATTAGACTGGCTCAGTGTCCCTCAGTAAACACGAACTTAAAACGTTACACAGGGCATATTACTATGTCTTGTGTGAGAGAGAGAATTTGTTTTTAATAGTTGTTGGCTAGTGTATAAAGGAGCATAATAATATCCATCTTTATTGTTTAAGAAAAGGAAGAGCGTTAGGCATTATTAAATGTCTATATGAAATAGTCGTATTTTTATGTAGCGATTTTCGTCATGCCTGCCAAAACATTGTATTCTTTCCGCGGATTTGAGAACAGGAACCTCCTCAACCAGGATTTAACGATGGCTGATAGAACCGTCCAAGAACCGCTGCTTTTTGTTGGTTCTCGTGGTTCCGGTCGTGAAAGTTAAGTGTCTGCTTTGGAAATCGGATTCCCAGAAGGAAACCTAATTTGTTTATGTCATTTAATGTGGGTTTGATTTCCAGTTGTTCATTCCCTATCGGTGAACTGGAGCTCAGGGGGAGGCGGAGAGAGTAATCGACTAGATTAGCTGCTTACAGAGCCCTATAGCGGCAGATATTGTAAGCTGCATCCATGTAAACAAACCGGCAACTGTTTTGGGCTGTATTGTGGATTTACCAGCGTCTCTCTCTCTCTCTCTCTCTCTCTCTCTCTCTCTCTCTCTCTCTCTCTCAGGCTTATATATATATACAACACGTGATCTGAGTAATGGTCTTGTGCCTTAATAAGCCACCACTATACAGTAGAGCTGCCCGGAATAGTGGCGCTGAAGGACCAGTTTTTCATTATAATAGAGAAAAGTTGTGTTTTGTTAAGTTGATGAGACTGACGCTAATGTGTCTTTATGAGGACATATTGTTGAGAGAGCTAATGTGTACATATTGCCTTGGTGTGTGTGTGTGTGTGTGTGTGCGTATATACTGTATATATGTATGAGAGCATTGTGTTTAAATAGGTGATGTGTACACATTCACTTAGTATGCATGTACGATTGTTTAATCCTGTGTGTATTAATGTTTACGTTCGAGAGAGAGTACATGTAAGTACTCGCATATCCGAGAGAGAGAGAGTACATGTAAGTACTCGTATATCCGAGAGAGAGAGAGAGAGAGAGAGAGAGAGAGAGAGAGAGCAGTGTATGGGTCACTCAATGTCGGTCCCTTATTTCCGGAAGGTGGTGGTGGTGGAGGAGAAGGTGGTGGTGGTGGTGGAGGAGAAGGTGGTGGAGGAGGAGGTAGTGGTGGAGGAGGAGGTGGTGGTGGAGGAGGTGGTAGCGGTGGTGGAGGAGGAGGTAGTGGTGGAGGTGTAGGTGGTGGTGGTGGTGGAGGAGGTAGTGGTGGTGGTGGTGGTGGAGGTGGTGGTGAAGGTGTAGGTGGTGGTGGTGGTGGAGGAGGTAGTGGTGGAGGTGGTGGTTGTGGAGGAGGAGGTGGTGGTGGAGGAGGTTGTGGTGGTGGTGGTGGTGGTGGTGGTGGAGGAGGTAGCGGTGGTGGAGGAGGAGGTAGTGGTGGAGGTGTAGGTGGTGGTGGTGGTGGAGGAGGTAGTGGTGGTGGTGGTGGTGGAGGTGGTGGTGGTGGAGGAGGAGGTGGTGGTGGAGGAGGTGGTAGCGGTGGTGGAGGAGGAGGTAACGGTGGTGGAGGAGGAGGTAGTGGTGGAGGTGTAGGTGGTGGTGGTGGTGGAGGAGGTAGTGGTGGTGGTGGTGGTGGAGGAGGAGGTAGTGATGGAGGTGTAGGTGGTGGTGGTGGAGGAGGTAGTGGTGGTGGTGGTGGTGGTGGAGGAGGTTGTGGTGGTGGTGGTGGTGGTGGTGGAGGAGGTAGTGGTGGTGGAGGAGGTGGTGGTAGTGGAGGAGGTAGTAGTGGTGGTGATGGTGATGGTGGTGGAGGAGGTAGTGGTGGTGGATGAGGTAGTGGTAGTGGAGGAGGTAGTAGTGGTGGTGATGGTGATGGTGGTGGAGGTAGTGATGAAGGTGTATGTGGTGGTGGTGGTGGTGGTGGAGGAGGTAGTGGTGGTGGATGAGGTAGTGGTAGTGGAGGAGGTGGTAGTGGAGGAGGTAGTAGTGGTGGTGATGGTGGTGGTGGTGGAGGTAGTGATGAAGGTGTATGTGGTGGTGGTGGTGGAGAAGGTAGTGGTGGTGGTGGTGGTGGTGGAGGTGGTAGTAGTAGTGGTGGTGGTGAAGTAGGATGTAGTGGTGGTGGAGGAGGTAGTGGTGGTGGTGGTGGTGGAGGAGGTAGTGGTGGTGGAGGAGGTAGTGGTGGTGGAGGAGGTTAGGGCTGCTGGAGTGACCTTTTCCCCGCCAGGTAGTGATGGGTCATCTCATCCAGCCAGGGCGTACCACCTGACATTTACCTCTCTCTCTCTCTCTCTCTCTCTCTCTCTCTCTCCTCCTCCATAAAATTTGTAAAAGAGTGACAGACAGTCAGACAAACAGACCAGTTAACATTCAGATGCACCATCGGCTTTTACGGTGACATGTGATCTGTCCGGCATAATGGTTGTTCGGGCGTGATTAGCTGATTGGACAAAGGTAGAAGAGGAGTAACTGTCGATTAGGTGATTGGACGGAAAGAGGACGAGTAGTAACTGAATTAATTGATTGGACGAAGTGTCAAATAAGGAGAGAGAGAGAGAGAGACAGAGAGAGAGAGAGAGAGAGAGAGAGAGAGAGAGAGAGAGACGATTAATTAGCTGATTGGACGATGGGGATCTTCAACGATTAATCCTTTTAGAGTAGTGATTGGAGATCGCTATACCAGCCGGTCAGATATGCTTCTAGATTGGGTGGTCGTTCTCCAGCTGATTCAAATCCTCCAGTGATTGGATACTTTAACTGATTAGAATACCATCTCTGATTGGACAGCTAATGACTATACTCACTCACTCACTCACTCACTCACAGCCTCCAGGTACTCATTTATTATTAGCTAGATGGTCTACTCACTCACTCACTCACTCACCCACTCACCCACTCACCCACTCACTCACAGCCTCCAGGTACTCATTTATTATTAGCTAGATGGTCTACTCACTCACTCACTCACTCACAGCCTCCAGGTACTCGTTAATTAATAGCTAGATGGTCTACTCACTCATCCACTCACTCACTCACAGCCTCCAGGTGCTCATTTATTAATAGCTAGATGGTCTACTCACTCACTCACCCACTCACTCACAGCCTCCAGGTACTCGTTAATTAATAGCTAGATGGTCTACTCACTCATCCACTCACTCACTCACTCACAGCCCCCAGGTGCTCATTTATTAATAGCTAGATGGTCTACTCACTCACTCACTCACAGCCTCCAGGTACTCATTTATTATTAGCTAGATGGTCAACTCACTCACTCACTCACTCACAGCCTCCAGGTACTCGTTAATTAATAGCTAGATGGTCTACTCACTCACTCACTCACTCACTCCCTCACTCACTCACAGCCTCCAGGTACTCGTTAATTAATAGCTAGATGGTCTACTCACCCACTCACTCACTCACTCACAGCCTCCAGGTACTCGTTAATTAATAGCTAGATGGTCTCTTCTTTACCTTGATGGGGATGAGTTTGTCAGGTATTAATGAGTTCCGTCTCCTATGGCGGGATTCTCTGAGTCTCCCACTTATACCCTGGGTCGTCTCTCCTTATACTTTGGGTCGCCCCCTTATAATTTGAACCGCGCTTCTATACTCTGGATCACCCCTTCATACACAAGAGAGCCCCCTTATACACTAGATCGCCCCCCTTATATTCTGGATCACCCCCTTATACGCTAGGTCCTTCCACAGGTCGTTCCCTTATACTCTGGATCGCCCCCTTATACTCTAGATCCCTCCTACAGGTCGCCCCCTTATACTCTAGATTCCTCCTATAGGTCGCTCCCTTATACTCTAGTTTCCTCCTACTGGTCGCCCCCTTATACTCTAGATTCCTCCTACAGGTCGTCACTTTATATTCTAGGTCACCCCCTTATACTCTGGATCGCCCCCTTATGCTCTGGACCGCCCCTTTATACTTAAGGTCGCCCCCTTATACTCTAGGTCGCCCCCTTATACTCAGAATCGCCCCTTTATGCTCTGGCTCACCCTCTTATACTCTAGACTCCTCCAACAGGTCGCCCCCTTATACTCTAGGTCACCCCCTTATACTCTGGATCGCCCCTTTATACTTAAGGTCGCCCCCTTATACTCTAGGTTGCCCCCTTATACTCAGAATCGCCCCTTTATGCTCTGGATCGCCCTCTTATACTCTAGACTCCTCCTACAGGTCGCCCCCTTATACTCTAGATTCCTCCTCCTGGTCGCCCCCTTATACTCTAGATTCCTCCTCCTGGTCGCCCCCTTATACTCTAGATCCCTCCTACAGGTCGTCCTCTTATACTCTAGGTCACCCCCTTATACTTTGGATCGCCCCCTTATGCTCTGGACCGCCCCTTTATACTTAAGGTCGCCCCCTTATACTCAGAATCGCCCCTTTATGCTCTGGATCGCCCTCTTATACTCTAGACTTCTCCTACAGGTCGCCCTCTTATACTTTAGACTCCTCCTCCTGGTCGCCCCCTTATACTCTAGATTTCTCCTACAGGTCGCCCCCTTATACTCTAGACTACTCCTACAGGTCGCCCCCTTATACTCTAGGTCGTCCCCTTATACTCTCGACTCTTCCTACAGGTCGCCCCCTTATACTCTCGACTCCTCCTACAGGTCGCCCCCTTATACTCTAGACTCCTCCTACAGGTCGCCCCCTTATACCCTGGGTGCCTCTCAACTTGTGATGGACTTTGGTAACTTTTGGGGAGGGGCCCTGTAATGTTATTTTCCTCCCCTCAACCTTCCTGATGTGATGCTGAACCCAATCTCCTCCCTCCTAATGTGGTTGATGCCCGTGGCTTTGTTCTTATGGTGTCTCTCTCTCTCTCTCTTCTCCCCCAGTGTGAGTTATCATGCGTCTTGTAGTGTGAGTGTATGGGAGTGAGAGAGGTTGAGGATGATGGGCGTCATGGTAACCGGGGCGCTTCTCGGCTTCCTGTGGGGGTTGATGGCTCTCTCTCTCTCTCTCTCTCTACGAGGATGAAAAGCCTAAAGGTTTAAGCGTCTTGTTCCTCGCCTCTTGACGTAATCACTGTCTGTCTGTCTGTCTGTCTATGTAGCCTTCTTTCTAATTTTCATAAAATTTGTTTGTTTATTAATAATTAATCTGAATGATCATCAGGTATAGATTTGTTGTGTTCTTTAAATAATTCCCAGACTACGAATTGCGACAGGTTTGATTTGGTACACGTTGGGTCTATACGAGACAGGTGAGTTGATTGGCTCAGACGTCTCAACTAAGGTGAAAGGACAGCTATGGGTCCAGCTAATAGGTCGTCGGCTGCTGTGGTAGTAAAGGTGACCATGTTGCTATTATATCAGTTTTTTGTTGTTGTTAGATTCTTTGGCGTGAGGGTATTATTATTATTATTATTATTATTATTATTATTATTATTATTATTATTATTATTATTATTATTATTATTATTATTGTTGTTGTTGTTGTTGTTGTTGTTGCATGCTTCGTTTCCGTCTCCGCAGGTGTTGACGGGTAATTGATTACTGTGCACAGGTGCTTCAGGTGATTTAGATTTTTTTAGATTGCACCGGAGGGGGCTAGTTTATTGGGCACACCCTTACATCCTATGCAAGGTAAAGCGCAGAAGCGTTTACAGTGACCATCTGTGAAGCATGCGGAGTTCATGCTTGCCTTTATGACTCATGCATTAAGGGCGTAAAAACCTGAAGGGTCATAGGTTTTGTCAGCAATATACATAAAGTGACAGAATGATGAGTGTGTGGGGGGAAATTTCCCTGTACAATTTATCTGTTTATGACAAAGTGTGGCAGGTCCCTAATAATATCAAGTGCCAGGCCAAAGGCATTGACAATATTGAGGGACATAACTTTTAGTGTGATTGCGATGGCGTGTACGTCGGTAGTGTCGGCTTCAAGGGAGGCGTCGAGAGGTTCGTAGGGGACGTCCTTCCTGGCGTAGATACGTAGCCATTGGTATATCCGCATGGTAGTCAATTGATGTGGAGAACTGGAGTGGATGGGCCCCAGGTGCCGGCACGCCGGTGGGGGACAGGGGGCCGGGGGTGGTGTCCTCGGGTCCATGAGCGCGCGGTGGGTAGACGGGGGCAGCCGGGCACGGGGCAGGCTAGGTGTGGACGCCAGCAGTGGTGCCAGGCGGCAGTGGAGTAGGCGGTGATCATGAATCGCACACAGGGGGGGGGGGGGGGCTACCAGGTTGTGTCAAACCAGAAGAGGGGGGTGCAGCCTACAGTAAGGCGCCCATAAGTGGTAGGTCGGCTAGAGGTCGGGAGGTTGAGTGTGGTGGTGAACCCAGCTGTCAGCGGAGGACCTGAAGGACTCGGGGAGGGGGGTGAGGGTTCAGGTGACGCAGAGAAAACCCTTAGGTTACAAAAGGTCGATTCTAAGGAGGTACAGTCGCAGGTTCTTGTGTGAGCCGGCGAGGAACACCCAACAGCAGGTACCTCTGAATCTCACACAATGGACAATAAAGTGTTGACAGCCCGGCGTCTGCGAGTGTCAGAGAGGAGTTGCGTCTCTTGAGGGGATCACCACCATCTGGGTCAACACCCCGTGGCTCAGGTGTGTGTGTGTGTGTGTGTGTATTAAGGCGGACATAAAGACACACGTCGTCTGCCCCGGGGTACACGTCAGTCTTGTCTCACCAGTGTGGCAGACGTGTAACCTTCCCGCGTTTCTCACCAGAATGTCGCCAGGAGGAGGACCAGCACCGGGTTACTACAACGGTCACCATATTTCGGTGAAACAAAAATGGATACCCTCGAGGCCTGGCGGTATGTCTGGTTCATGCTGTACTGAGGACATCGCACAGTATTAGCATGAGGTGTGGAGTACTGTACTGAAGGCGTGTGACTGATACCTCCCGGCGGGCCCTGTCCACTCATTGCTTTCACACTTGCCATCTGCCCTACTCGTTCATTCATCCATTCATCGTCAATCTACTCCAGCCTCGGGACTGACCCCTCAAGTATTGTAGTCCCTCCTAAGGTACCCGGGGACGTCACAGCCGCCAGGTGTACCTCCAGCACTCTGGAACCTCCATGGACACTCCTGACGTCACATCATCACAAATACACTAAAAGTATGTCTCATAATATTGTCAAAGGTTATGTGCCTCCCTCCACCCCCCACTGTCCACATCCCCCCGTTACATCCCTTCCTGACTAAATATTTCCACTTAGTGACAGTCCTGACACTTGACATTATGAAGGACCTGTCACACTCTGCCATAAACAGATGAACTGTACAGGTAATCCTCCTTATATACACATAGTATTGTCTCACCACGTGTAACAATACTAACACAACCAATGGCGCGCCTCAGGCACTCCCGCCCACCCACCATCTAAGTCGAAGAGACCAAGCAAGAATTCCGCTCCTTCCCCGGTGGCCGCTGTAACACTCCTGCGCTTCGTTTTAAGGAGTGCCCAATTAACTAGCCCCCGCGCTTCTGGAGGCCAGTCTGAAAATATGATTCCCTATATACCTGGCCAGCATCACGTTAACAGGATCTAACGGTTTATATACTCCTGTCGTGGTAGTCGTTCTTATCGTAGTCGTTGTAGCCGTCGTCATATCATAGTCGTTCTCATTGACCTAGAGATGTAATAACCTTTTACACCCAAGTCATAGTTAAGTACCCCCCTTTAGTCCGCTCACCCAATTCACATTTAAAGTACCGTATAACATCATCATACACAGCGGGCGACTAGTGTTATCCCCCCCCCCCACTTGTTTTTATCCTACGGTTTAGTTAATAATTCGGGAGGGCGTTGTAGCCGTCGTCATATCATAGTCGTTCTCATTGACCTAGAGATGTAATAACCTTTTACACCCAAGTCATAGTTAAGTACCCCCCTTTAGTCCGCTCACCCAATTCACATTTAAAGTACCGTATAACATCATCATACACAGCGGGCGACTAGTGTTATCCCCCCCCCCCCCCCCACTTGTTTTTATCCTACGGTTTAGTTAATAATTCGGGAGGGCGTCCTTGGATGGTGGGGGCTGCTTGGCCGGCACCCAGCACCACTCAACTGCAGTTTTACTCTTTGTTAAGTGTCCCCCGCCGCCCTTGACTGGTTAGGCCTGCAAAGTTCACCCGCTCAGTGGACCAGGGTAGGAGTTGAGTTTCCCCTGTTGGTAGCTGAATGATTTTAGTTAATATTTTTACGAAGACTAAAAATCCCCCGCTGTCAGACGGAACCATTATATGTCTATAACTTCACCAGGGCAGCTTTTACAAGGCTTACGAGTTACGATACTACAGGCCCTGGGATGTCGCTCACACTCGACCACAGTTAAATTCATCGTCACCATTATTATTTATCGCCATCATCACCACCAATATTTTCATCATCATCGTCATCATCACCAATATTGTCATCATCATCGTTGAGACGTGCCCGTGTTAACTGCTGCTGTCACGTGCCTGTAACACCCCCAAGTACCCAGGGTTGTGCTGGAGTACTTTAGTACTATAATTATGTTCGTATGTGTCGTTTCGTAGTATGAAATATGTAATTAAATCCTGCAATACTTTATTATTATTATTAATATTATTTTATTAGTATCACTATTATTGTTGTTTGAAGTTGATAGGTTTTTTAGTAACAGGTGTGTGTGTGTGTGTGTGTGTGTGTGTGTGTGTGTGTGTGTGTGTCACTGAACGCGACCTACAGAAGATCCTGAACACCTACGAAGATGCGTAAACACACTTTGGCCTTGAGATGAATGTAAGACTCAGATTCTCTTTCAGCCTGCCCCT
Organism: Homarus gammarus; assembly: GCA_958450375.1. NCBI lineage: Eukaryota > Metazoa > Arthropoda > Malacostraca > Decapoda > Nephropidae > Homarus > Homarus gammarus. The sequence goes on from CAUDMG010004115.1 coordinate 152,769, forward strand.
CCACCTTCCATCCAGCTTAATAGTACTACTCTCTCTAATGTAACCCACTTCCAGTGCCTTGGCTCCCACCTAGCCACCTCCGCGGACATTGATGAAGAGATTCAATATCGGATCAGATGTGCATCTCAAGCATTTGATACTCCGTAACCATGTCTTCAGCTGTAGGGAGCTGATATTATCTACAAAGCTGCAAGTATATCGAGCAGTGGTTCTCCCCACCCTGCTATATGGCAGTGAGACATGGGTCACAAACTGGAGGCACCTTATTGCACTTGAAAACTTTCACCAACGTAGTCTATGTTCCATCCTCCGAGTTCGCTGGGAAGACAAGGGAACAAATGCCAGTATTCTCGCTGACACCAACAGTAGGAGCATCGAGGCTACCATTATCCATGAACAACTATGCTGGACTGGCCATGTTACCCGCGTGGACGACAGTAGACTGCCAAAGCACCTACGTAACGTTGGCGGGCAACTGAAAAGGTATAATGATAGTCTTACGACAAACCTGAAAAAGTTGATAGGTTTTTTAGTAACACCCCGCATTAGAGGGTGTATCACTAGCTTGCCACATCCTGGTGTGTGTGTGTGTTTGTGTGTGTGTGTGTGTGTGTGTGTGTGTGCACAAGACCATTGTACAGGGCCTGTCAGGTGACGGTCTAATTACCCCTAATTTGATCATATTAATTCGGTCGGACACACACACACACACACACACACACACATATCAGGATGTGGCAAGCCAGTGATACACCCTCTACTGCGTCTCGGTGACTATCCCGGAGCTGAGGGAGGGTATTGGTGACTGCTCAGTGACTGTGTGCGTCTCTTACCAAGCATTCCACTTATCCACTTATATTACCACTGCGAGAATCATAGTCCCCCGCCCCCCTACTACAAGTCTCCCTCACTCCCCCACCCCACTTAGTAGAGATCTCCCTGGCGAGAATGTAAATAGTGCGGAGATCAGATACCACTGAAATTACCGAGCCTGGTGATGGGAACGTGACTGGCTGGCTGAGGTGCTTGTGGGAATCATCAACACTACTTGTCTCTATGCAGGCTTTAAACCTTTCTGGTATCAATTGTAAACCATAACAGGAATGTAGTTTTTGTTTGTGCTTGTTTTAATTAGCTGAGTTCATATCTGTTGATTTGAGGAGTGAATGTTTTTGTCAACTGAGGGTTAATGTTAGTGGTTCTGGGTGGGTGGGTGAAGGCTCTTTATATTCCACGATAAATGCTTTGTTAATACGTGTTGTTGGTGAGTCAGTGTACATGAATTAAAGGAAGATCGAGGGACAGGTGTTACAGGTGAGTCAGGTGTTGGTGGAGGTCACAGGCGTTGGTGGAGGTCATAGGTTGGTGGAGGTCACAGGTGTTGGTGGAGGTCGTAGGTAGGTGGAGGTCACAGGTGTTGGTGGAGGTCGTAGGTTGGTGGAGGTCACAGGTGTTGGTGGAGGGTAGGTTGGTGGAGGTCACAGGTGTTGGTGGAGGTCGTAGGTTGGTGGAGGTCACAGGTGTTGGTGGAGGTCGTAGGTTGGTGGAGGTCACAGGTGTTGGTGGAGGTCGTAGGTTGGTGGAGGTCACAGGTGTTGGTGGAGGTCATAGGTTGGTGGAGGTCACAGGTGTTGGTGGAGGTCGTAGGTTGGTGGAGGTCACAGGTGTTGGTAGGCCTCCTACTGCCTCATGAAGCGGCTGTCCGTGACACACTTGTAGAATCCTGCCACCACCACCACCACTACCACCAACGCTGATACAACCACCACAGTCACTGACACCACCACCACTGATTTGACCATTATTACCATTACCACCATCACTGCCACCACAAATATGACCTCTACTGCCACTACCACCACCACCATCACTGCTGCCACCACTAACACTGATATGACGACCACCACCACCAATCAGCACTGCCACCACCACACCACTACCACATCAACAACATCAACATCAACATCAACATCCTACTCCTTCAGAGGGTGATGGTGGTAGTGTTGATGGTGGCCGCGGCAGGTCCATACCACCACCACCACCACCACCACCTCCACCACCACTTCCACCTTCTCCTCCTCCTCCGCACATCCCACTCAGCATTCACACACTGAGAGAAAGTTTGACGGATTAAATAACTCCTTAAGCAGACGTCACGTGCTCTCTGACCCCACCCCCCCCTTTACATCCATCTCGTTACCCCTGCCCCCTCCCCCTCCTCCCCTCTACTTGACCCCTAGTTGGTGACCTCGGCAGCTACACATATAATCATCATTGTCGTCTGCCTTCCTGGAAACAAGTGAGTGGGGAGGGAGACACGGCAGTTGTTTCCTGAGCAGTGAGGATATCCCTTTCTTTATACTGAGCGTGGGGCGGGAGGAGGGGGGGGGGGATTTTGACGTCACCTTGGACTAAACATGTTTTGTTTTTTTTACAGAATTCGTACGTTAGTTTAAGTATTCAGTACAGTAGAATACAGTGAGAATACATGAATACAGTGACATTGTTATTCCCGAGTTTATTATAATATTGCTTACTCTTAAACCCACCAACCCTTCCTTCCTTCCTTCCTTCCTCTGTTGTTACCTGCCTTTCCCACCTGTTCCCTATATGTTTGTACTGTTACTTGTATTCTCACTCATCCACCTGTACTCTCACTCACCTGTACTCTCATCCACCTGTACTCTCACTCACCTGTACCCTCATCCACCTGTACTCTCATCCACCTGTACTCTCACTCACCTGTACTCTTATCCACCTGTACTCTCACTCACCTGAACTCTCATCCACCTGTACTCTCACTCACCTGTACTCTTATCCACCTGTAATTTCACTCACCTGTACTCTCATCCACCTGTACCCTCATCCACCTGTACTCTCACTCACCTGTACATAAGAACATAAGAATGGAGGAAACTGCAGCGGGCCTATTGGCCCATACTGGGCAGTCCCGTTTACACCCAACCCCTATTGCTCATATGAGCATCCAACCTATGTTTGAAGCAATTCAGCGTATTCTAGTTAATGATGATATTTGGTAACTTGTTCCATTCATCCACTACTCTGTTTCCAAACCAGTGTTTACCTATTTCACGCCTAAATCTAAATTTGTCCAATTTAAAACCATTGTTACGAGTTCTCTCCTGGTTGGATAATTTGAGTACCTTTGTAATGTCCCCTTTGTTTAGCCCTGCCTTCCATTTATACACCTCTATCAGGTCGCCCCTCGCTCTACGTCTCTCAAGGGAGTGCAAATTAAGATGCTTTAACCTGTCTCTATACTCAAGGTTCCTGATACCCGGGATTAGTCTTGTCATTCTCCTCTGAATTCTTTCCAAGGATTCTATATCCATTCTGTAATACGGTGACCAGAACTGGACTGCGTAATCCAGGTGTGGTCTCACAAGAGCAAGATACAGTTTTAGGATGACCTCGCTAGTCTTGTAACTAACACTCCTTTGTATGAACCCAAGTACTTTATTAGCCTTGTTTCGAGCAAAAACACATTGTTTACTTGGCTTAAGGTTCCTACTTATCATTACTCCTAAATCTCTCTCGCAGTCGGATTTCTCTATGGCATCGTTGTTCATCTGGTATCTGGTTTCCCTGTTTACATTTCCTATACTGAGTACTTTACATTTGTCAATGTTGAATTTCATCTGCCATTTTTCAGACCATTCGAAAAATTTGTTTAGATCCTCCTGTAGTTTTGCCGAGTCCTCGTCAGATTTGATAACACGTCCTATTTTAGTATCATCAGCAAATTTACTTATGTTGCTGTCTATGCCGATATCTATGTCGTTTATGTATATAATAAACAATAATGGTCCAAGTACTGAGCCTTGGGGAACTCCACTTGTGACGTTGCTCCAATGGGACTTAGTGCCGTTGATGCTCACTCGCTGTTTCCTGTCCTGTAACCACGCCCTAATCCATTTAAGGATGTCACCTTTGATGCCATGAGCTTCTACCTTTCTAATTAGTCTTTCGTGGGGTACTCTGTCGAAGGCTTTGCTAAAGTCGAGATATACCACATCATAATTGTGCCCCTCGTCCACTGATTCGAAAACTGATGAAAAGAATGTTAATAGATTAGTTAGGCAAGAACGTCCGCTTGTGAAGCCATGCTGGGAATCATTGATCAATCTGTGCTTCTCCAGGTGATTTCGAATAGAGTTTGAAATGATTGCTTCCAGTAATTTGCCTACTATTGATGTTAGACTGATTGGGCGGTAGTTAGAGGATAGTGATCTATCCCCCTTCTTGAAGATCGGTATTACATTCGCTATCCTCCAGGATTCTGGTACTACACCTGTTTTTAAGGACATGTTAAACAACTTTGCTAAGGGCATACTAAGCTCTTCCTTACATTCCTTTAATACTCTGGCAAATACCTCATCGGGACCAGGTGACTTATTAGGCTTTAGTTTGTCTATTTGCTTACTAACATCGTTACTAGTCACTACTATCTCACTTAATTTGTTTTCTTCACTATCTCTGAATAGAGTCGGTGCCTCGGGTATCATGTTTAAATTTTCGCTGGTGAAAACTGTTGAAAAATATTTATTCAAATTATTGCTCATTTCTCCGTCGTTATCAGTGAGCTCGCCGGAGTCTGACCGTATTGGTCCAATCTTTTCTCGTGTTTTAGTTTGGTACATTTGGTAGAATCCTTTGGGGTTTGTCTTTGCCTCCCTTGCTATCCTTACCTCATTATTCCTCTTTGCTTTCCTTATCTCGGTTTTAACCCTACTCGCCAATACCCTATAATAGTCCCGGAGGTGAATTTCGCCACGATTTATCCTTCTACCTATAGCCTTCCTTTGGCCAATGATGTTCTTTAAATAATTATTTATCCATTTAGGGTCATTGTTGTTTGATCTGAGTTTTTTGTATGGTATGTTCTGCCTTTGTGCATTAAGTAACTCACTATTTAAATTGTCGTGGAACTCGGCAATCTCAGATCTCGTTATCAGGTCGGTGTCATCTGTCAGGTTCACGGCCAAGCGCGACACCCCCTCTCTCAGCTGCCTCTTTAAACTGTCAAAGTTTGCCCTTCTGAAATCTGGTACTTTAGTGGAATTTTCCTTACGTCTGCCCTGAAAATCTAACTGGAATCGAATTTCTTTGTGATCGCTGTTTGCAAGTTCGTTCCCTACCTCGACATTGCTAATGAGGTTTTCTCTGTTTGACAAAACTAAATCCAATATATTATTACCCCGTGTGGGTTCGGTTATATGTTGACTTAGGAAACAGTCCTGGATCGTCTCGAGAAAATCCTCTGATTCTGAGTTTCCCGTAAGGTCGGTCCAATCTATTTGGCCAAGGTTAAAGTCGCCTACTATACTGTACTCTTATCCACCTGTACTCTCACTCACCTGTACTCTCATCCACCTGTACCCTCATCCACCTGTACTCTCACTCATCTGTACTCTTATCCACCTGTACTCTCACTCACCTGTACTCTCATCCACCTGTACCCTCATCCACCTGTACTCTCACTCATCTGTACTCTTATCCACCTGTAATCTCACTCACCTGTACTCTCATCCACCTGTACTCTCACTCACCTGTACTCTCACTCACCTGAACCCTCATCCACCTGTACTCTCACCCACCCTTACTCTCACCCACCTTTACTCTCACCCACCTGTACTCACTCACCTGTATTCACTCACCTGTACTCACTCACCTGTACTCACTTACCTGTACTCTCACCCACCTTTCCTTTCACCCACCTGTACTCTCACTCACCCTTAATCTCACCCTCCCGTCCTCACTTACCTGTACTCTCATCCACTCGTACTCTCACTCACCTGTCCTCTCACCCACTCGTACTCTCACACACCCGTACTCACTCATTTGTACTCTCACTTATTTAAATTTTTCTTAACCTAACCGGTCAGGGAGAGGCTCTTTGTAAATGGGTTCCATCCCAAATAGGACATAGGCCCTTACTCCCTGCAACCTCACCATGCTGGGAGATAGAGGTGACCTGGTGGGTGTGGCAGGGAAGTAGGTGTGGCCTGGTGGGTGTGGCAGGGAGGTAGAGGTGACCTGGTGGGTGTGGCAGGGAAGTAGGTGTGGCCTGGTGGGTGTGGCAGGAAAGTAGGTGTGGCCTGGTGGGTGTGGCAGGGAGGAAGAGGTGACCTGGTGGGTGTGGCTGGAAGGTAGAGGTGACCTGGTTGGGTGTGGCAATGAAGTAGAGATGACCTGGTGGGTGTGGCAGGAAGGTAGGTGTGACCTGGTGGGTGTGGCAGGAAGGTAGGTGTGACCTGGTGGGTGTGGCAGGGAGGTAGAGGTGACTTAATGGGTGTGGCAGTAAGGTAGAGGTGACTTCACGGGCGCGGTAGGGAGGTATAGGTAGTTATCTGACCTCTATTGACCTCTTCCTCGAACAATGGTCCTCATGTTAATACCCTCCTCCTCCTCCTCCTCCTCCTCCAGTACTTTCCATACAAAGGATGGGGGCGAGAGAGAGCTTCGAGGGCTTGTCCACACCCACGCACCACCATCACCACCATCTCTCTCTCTCTCTCTCTCTCGTCGTCGTCGTAGCTATAGAGTTAAGAAATAAATAAAGTATCGCACGAATCCTTCCAACAGCCGCCTATCTTTACGTTGGTTCAAACTCTACATGAAAAGGATCTGGCACACAGCCCTTTAAAGGGATCTGACACTCTGCATAAGGGATTAGCGATCCTCTTTTGTCAGGTGGGTATAGAGGTTCTGGGGATGAGAGTGTTGATGGTTCGTCACGTGGCAGGTGAGAGGTGAGGTGTTGGATGAAGGGTGTGTTGCGATTTGAGGGTGTTGGGTGTGTGGTGGGTGTGAGAAACAAAATGGATGATATTAGGGCCTTGGTATGTACCGAAGAAATCGATATAATTGCATTCACTGAAACATGGATCAACCTAGACACACGTGAATTACCAGTCGAATACCAAATGGCGGGTTACAAACTGTTCCATACCGATAGGCAGACCAGGAAAGGAGGCGGAGTAGCAATCTATGTTAGGGATAACCTGAAGTGTGAAATAAATAAGGAAATAAAAACTGAGAGGAATACAGAAACAATTTGGATAGAATTAAGCGACGGTCGGGAAAAATTAATCACAGGAGTAATATATAGACCCCCCAATCTTGACAGAGTCAATGAGCGACTTATCTGGGATGAAATGAGCAGGGCTTCCATACACAACAAAGTCTGTATAGTAGGCGACTTTAACCTTGGCCAAATAGATTGGACCGACCTTACGGGAAACTCAGAATCAGAGGATTTTCTCGAGACGATCCAGGACTGTTTCCTAAGTCAACATATAACCGAACCCACACGGGGTAATAATATATTGGATTTAGTTTTGTCAAACAGAGAAAACCTCATTAGCAATGTCGAGGTAGGGAACGAACTTGCAAACAGCGATCACAAAGAAATTCGATTCCAGTTAGATTTTCAGGGCAGACGTAAGGAAAATTCCACTAAAGTACCAGATTTCAGAAGTGCAAACTTTGACAGTTTAAAGAGGCAGCTGAGAGAGGGGGTGTCGCGCTTGGCCGTGAACCTGACAGATGACACCGACCTGATAACGAGATCTGAGATTGCCGAGTTCCACGACAATTTAAATAGTGAGTTACTTAATGCACAAAGGCAGAACATACCATACAAAAAACTCAGATCAAACAACAATGACCCTAAATGGATAAATAGTTATTTAAAGAACATCATTGGCCAAAGGAAGGCTATAGGTAGAAGGATAAATCGTGGCGAAATTCACCTCCGGGACTATTATAGGGTATTGGCGAGTAGGGTTAAAACCGAGATAAGGAAAGCAAAGAGGAATAATGAGGTAAGGATAGCAAGGGAGGCAAAGACAAACCCCAAAGGATTCTACCAAATGTACCAAACTAAAACACGAGAAAAGATTGGACCAATACGGTCAGACTCCGGCGAGCTCACTGATAACGACGGAGAAATGAGCAATAATTTGAATAAATATTTTTCAACAGTTTTCACCAGCGAAAATTTAAACATGATACCCGAGGCACCGACTCTATTCAGAGATAGTGAAGAAAACAAATTAAGTGAGATAGTAGTGACTAGTAACGATGTTAGTAAGCAAATAGACAAACTAAAGCCTAATAAGTCACCTGGTCCCGATGAGATATTTGCCAGAGTATTAAAGGAATGTAAGGAAGAGCTTAGTATGCCCTTAGCAAAGTTGTTTAACATGTCCTTAAAAACAGGTGTAGTACCAGAATCCTGGAGGATAGCGAATGTAATACCGATCTTCAAGAAGGGGGATAGATCACTATCCTCTAACTACCGCCCAATCAGTCTAACATCAATAGTAGGCAAATTACTGGAAGCAATCATTTCAAACTCTATTCGAAATCACCTGGAGAAGCACAGATTGATCAATGATTCCCAGCATGGCTTCACAAGCGGACGTTCTTGCCTAACTAATCTATTAACATTCTTTTCATCAGTTTTCGAATCAGTGGACGAGGGGCACAATTATGATGTGGTATATCTCGACTTTAGCAAAGCCTTCGACAGAGTACCCCACGAAAGACTAATTAGAAAGGTAGAAGCTCATGGCATCAAAGGTGACATCCTTAAATGGATTAGGGCGTGGTTACAGGACAGGAAACAGCGAGTGAGCATTAACGGCACTAAGTCCCATTGGAGCAACGTCACAAGTGGAGTTCCCCAAGGCTCAGTACTTGGACCATTATTGTTTATTATATACATAAACGACATAGATATCGGCATAGACAGCAACATAAGTAAATTTGCTGATGATACTAAAATAGGACGTGTTATCAAATCTGACGAGGACTCGGCAAAACTACAGGAGGATCTAAACAAATTTTTCGAATGGTCTGAAAAATGGCAGATGAAATTCAACATTGACAAATGTAAAGTACTCAGTATAGGAAATGTAAACAGGGAAACCAGATACCAGATGAACAACGACGCCATAGAGAAATCCGACTGCGAGAGAGATTTAGGAGTAATGATAAGTAGGAACCTTAAGCCAAGTAAACAATGTGTTTTTGCTCGAAACAAGGCTAATAAAGTACTTGGGTTCATACAAAGGAGTGTTAGTTACAAGACTAGCGAGGTCATCCTAAAACTGTATCTTGCTCTTGTGAGACCACACCTGGATTACGCAGTCCAGTTCTGGTCACCGTATTACAGAATGGATATAGAATCCTTGGAAAGAATTCAGAGGAGAATGACAAGACTAATCCCGGGTATCAGGAACCTTGAGTATAGAGACAGGTTAAAGCATCTTAATTTGCACTCCCTTGAGAGACGTAGAGCGAGGGGCGACCTGATAGAGGTGTATAAATGGAAGGCAGGGCTAAACAAAGGGGACATTACAAAGGTACTCAAATTATCCAACCAGGAGCGAACTCGTAACAATGGTTTTAAATTGGACAAATTTAGATTTAGGCGTGAAATAGGTAAACACTGGTTTGGAAACAGAGTAGTGGATGAATGGAACAAGTTACCAAATATCATCATTAACTCGAATACGCTGAATTGCTTCAAACATAGGTTGGATGCTCATATGAGCAATAGGGGTTGGGTGTAAACGGGACTGCCCAGTATGGGCCAATAGGCCCGCTGCAGTTTCCTCCATTCTTATGTTCTTATGTTGGATGTGTGTAAGGGCGTTGAAGGTTGTGGTGAAGTGTGTTGGATGTGTGCAGAGTGTGTTCAAGGTTGTAGTGTAGTCTTTAGGGTGTGTGGAGGTGGTGAAAAGTGTGTGTGGAGGTTGTTGTGTAAGTGTGTGTGTGTGTGTGTGTGTGTGTGTGTGTGTGTGTTTTGAGAGTGTATAGTACAGAGTGTAGGGATACAACCACAACCCTCTCATCCCACTCGCTCACCTACCACCCTCTCACCCTCACACCCACCACTTCTCCATCAGGCACACCCACTCTTTCTTCCACCGTCTCCCCATCCACTGCCATACCTCATGAGGGAGTTAAAAGCCTCACATCGTTCCCTCACAGTCCGCATGACCCGGGTATAGCCATCTTTTCAGGACTAGAGACTGAGTTAAGTGGTTCGTCATTTTTACCGAGAGACCAGAATAATAACGCAGGTATTTGACGATCTCTAGTTGGGTATTTGGCTATCTTTTTACATCATCATCATCATCATCATCATCATTATCATCATCATTATCATCATCATCATCACCATCCTCATCGCCACCATAATCTCCATTACCATCCTCACCACCACCACCACCACCATTGCCATGACCACCATCCCTTATCCCCACCACCACCATCCCCAACACCATCACCACCATCACCACCACCCACAACACCATCACCACCATCCCCAACACCATCACCACCACCCACAACACCATCACCACCACCCACAACACCACTATCCTCACCATCAACACAAGATACCACCTGTAACTTAACTACTCCACGACGCTAATTACCTGTCACAAGAGAGACTTTTCGCTCGATAAGTCTCCGCCCACTGTGATGCCAGCCAGCTTAATGAGGTCTAGCGTCGTCTCCCCCAGCTGGTCTGCCTCCCTCAGCTGGGTTGGAGGTTAACCAGATGGTGTGTAGGTTATGCAGATGGTGTGTAGGTTAACCAGCTGGCCTTGTTTACTTAGTTGGTTCAAATCCATTACCCTGTGTTATTTAAGTGTTATTTAACTATTATGTAATTATTTTCTTGTTTTAATAATAATAATAATAATAATAATAATAATAATAATAATAATAATAATAATAATAATAATAGCTCCTTATTAGTACACGAAAACAAAAGAACATCACGAATGGCTATTTTTTTATTAATACCATACACTCTCACCAACAACTTCTCCAACGCTATAAACACTATGCAATCAGAAAAATGAACGAAGAATCTGAAACCATTCCGAGATGACAAGACCCAGTCTGCTCATTCTCACATCCATCGTGCCCAGGTGTTCTAGAAGTTATTGCTAAGAGTTTGCTGTACGTGTATTCACATATTATAAACCATGAGTTTTTATTTATTTATTTTTTTACATTATGACCTGTTATGGAAAACACACGAAAATCTCCGTGGATACTAATTTTATTTTCCGTTTTATTAGTTTTGTTATATATTACTTATTATCAATAACTTTAATTCTTATTCGTATTTTGTTTCAACCTTTCAACTACAAACATCGTTCAATCGTCTATACAATAGAGAAAAACAAAGAGACCCTCAAACATGACATGATAGGAGGCAGCACTAGCCAGCCCCTCGACAACACGGGATAACAAAAGAACATCGCAGTGCAGCTTATTGTTGTCGTCGGCCACAAAGACTCGCCTCCTACTTATGCCACCACTCGTCTTGTTTACGTAAAGCTCTCAGTCTGATACTGAACTTCCCTTATACTTGTCTTTGGCTCTGTTATTGGTTGTGCCTGTGCGTGGGTCTCTGGGTGTAGCGTGGGTCCCTGGATGTAGCGTGGGTCCCTGGGTGTAGCGTGAGTCCCTGGATGTAGCGTGGGTCCTAATGTGTAACGTGGTTCCTAGGGTGTAGCGTCGGTCCCTGGGTGTGGGTGTAGTGTGGGCCCTAGGGTGTAGCGTGGGTTCCTAGGTGTAGCGTGGGTTCCTCGGTGTAACGTGGGTTCCTAGGTGTAGCGTGGGTCCTTGGGTGTAGAGCGTGGGTTTCTGGGTGCAGCATGGGTCCTTGGGTGTAGAGCTTGGGTGCTTGGGTGTAGCTTGGGTCCTTGGGTGTAGCTTGGGTCCTTGGGTGTAGAGCGTGGGTCCTTGGGTCTAGCGTTGGGTCCCTGTATGTTTTGTAGGTCCCTGGGTGTAGCGTGGGTTCCTTGGTGTAGTGTGGGTCCCTGGGTGTTGTGTGGGTCCCTGGATGTAGCGTGGGTCCCTGGGTATAGCGTGGGTTCCTGGATGTTTTGTAGGTCCCTGGGCGTAGCGTGGGTTCTTGGGTGTAGTGTGGGTCCCTGGGTTAAGTGTGGGTCCCTGGGTGTAGTGTGGGTCCCTGGATGTAGCGTGGGTCCCTGGGTATAGCGTGGGTTCCTGGGTGTAGCGTGGGTCCATGGGTGTAGTGTGGGTCCCTGGGAGTAGCGTGGATCCTTGGGTGTAGTGTGGGTCCCTGGATGTAGCGTGGGTCCCTGGGTATAACGTGGGTTCCTGGGTGTAGCGTGGGTCCATGGGTGTAGTGTGGGTCCCTGGGAGTAGCGTGGGTCCTTGGGTGTAGCGTGGGTTCCTGAGTGTAGTGTGGGTCCCTGGGTGTAGTGTGGGTCCCTGGATGTAGCGTGGGTCCCTGGGTATAGCGTGGGTCGCTGGGTGTAGCGTGGGTCCCTGGGTATAACGTGGGTCCCTGGGTGTAGCGTGGGTCCCTGGGCGTAGCGTGAGTCCCTGGATGTAGTGTATGCCCCTGGGTGTAGTGTATGTCCTGGGTATAGCGTGGGTTTCTGGGTGTAACGTGGGTCCCTGGGTGTAGCGTGAGTCCCTGGGTGTAGCGTGGGTCCCTGGGCGTAGCGTGGGTTCCTGGGTGTAGCGTGGGTTCCTGGGTGTAGCGTGGGTCCCTGGGTGTAGCGTGGGTCCCTGGGTATATTGTATTTCCCTGGGTGTAGCGTGGGTTCCTGGGTGTAGCGTGGGTCCCTGGGTGTAGCGTGGGTCCCTGGGTATATTGTATTTCCCTGGGTGTAGCGTGGGTTCCTGGGTGTAGCGTGGGTCCCTGGGTGTAGCGTGGGTCCCTGGGTATATTGTATTTCCCTGGGTGTAGCGTGGGTCCCTGGGTGTAGCGTGGGTCCCTGGGTGTAGCGTGGGTCCCTGGGTGTAGCGTGAGTCCCTGGGTGTAGCGTGGGTCCCTGGGTATATTGTATTTCCCTGGGTGTAGCGTGGGTTCCTGGGTGTAGCGTGGGTCCCTGGGTGTAGCGTGGGTCCCTGGGTGTAGCGTGGGTCCCTGGGTGTTTTGTATGTCCCTGGGTATAGTGTATTTCCCTGGGTGTAGCGTGGGTTCCTGGGTGTAGCGTGGGTCCCTGGGTGTAGCGTATGTCCCAGGGTGTAGCGTGGGTCCCTGGGTGTAGTATGGGTCCCTGGGTGTAGCGTGGGTCCCTGGGTGTAGTATGGGTCCCTAGGTGTAGCGTGGGTCCCTGGGTGTATTGTTTGTCCCTGGGTATATTGTGTTTTCCTGGATGTAGCGTGGGTCCCTGGGTGTAGCGTGGGTTCCTGGGTGTAATGTGGGTCCCTGGGTGTAGTGTGGGTCCCTGGGTGTAGTGTGGGTCCCTGGGTGTAGCGTGGGTTCCTGGGTGTAATGTGGGTCCCTGGGTGTAGTGTGGGTCCCTGGGTGTAATGTGGGTCCCTGGGTGTAATGTGGGTTCCTGGGTGTAATGTGGGTCCCTGGGTGTAGTGTGGGTCCCTGGGTGTAGTGTGGGTCCCTGGGTGTAGTGTGGGTCCCTGGGTGTAGTGTGGGTCCCTGGGTGTAGTGTGGGTCCCTGGGTGTAGTGTGGGTCCCTGGGTGTAGCGTGGGTCCCTGGGTGTAGCGTGGGTCCCTGGGTGTAGTGTGGGTCCCTGGGTGTAGTGTGGGTCCCTGGGTGTAGCGTGGGTCCCTGGGTGTAGCGTGGGTCCCTGGGTGTAGCGTGGGTCCCTGGGTGTAGCGTGGGTCCCTGGGTGTAGTGTGGGTCCCTGGGTGTAGTGTGGGTCCCTGGGTGTAGTGTGGGTCCCTGGGTGTAGTGTGGGTCCCTGGGTGTAGTGTGGGTCCCTGGGTGTAGTGTGGGTCCCTGGGTGTAGTGTGGGTCCCTGGGTGTAGTGTGGGTCCCTGGGTGTAGCGTGGGTCCCTGGGTGTAGTGTGGGTCCCTGGGTGTAGTGTGGGTCCCTGGGTGTAGTGTGGGTCCCTGGGTGTAGTGTGGGTCCCTGGGTGTAGTGTGGGTCCCTGGGTGTAGTGTGGGTCCCTGGGTGTAGCGTGGGTCCCTGGGTGTAGTGTGGGTCCCTGGGTGTAGTGTGGGTCCCTGGGTGTAGTGTGGGTCCCTGGGTGTAGCGTGGGTCCCTGGGTGTAGTGTGGGTCCCTGGGTGTAGCGTGTAAGCAGCGACGAGAGAACCATGAGAAGATTGATGTTAATAAGGATGAGTTAATCCACGGCGGAGGCGGGGGGGGGGGTGTATACTGGTTGTGGTGGTTCTAGTACTAGTAGTGGTGCTAGTACTAGTAGTGGTGCTAGTTGTGGTTGTGCAGTAACTAACCCCACTCATCACCTGGAAATAATGAGGAGACAATGTGGGCTGGCGAGTACTTTTCCACCTTAACCGGTTTCTTTAGATTTCATGTACTTTAACCTTGGCCCACATCTGTTAAGTAATATAGAAGTTACGACGGGAAGGAAGCGTATCGTATAGTAGGTTAAGAATTACGGGGAATAACAGAAAGATCCGAGGTTGTTATTATCCGTAATGAATAAAACCTGATGTCGTCCCGGTTTGATAACGATTCACATGCTTGTATTATTATTACTGTAACATAGTGGTACACACCTGTTATCAAGACTTGTATGCCTGTAATCACTTCTCGTTGTTATCATTTCGTCACATCCTCTTCATTTTAGTTGAGTAGGAGTGTAATCTTTCTCAGGATGTTAGTGTGTTGATTATATGACGTGGATAATGACCCTCAAAGGCCCATTAACCTCTTGGGTGACCTTCGTGGTGTTATCTCAAGAGTGTGACCTTATGGTTAGTCGGGAGTGTTCTTGGGATTCAGACAGGATATTGGGTTGTTTTCTGGTTTGGTTTTCTGTGAGGTTTAGTGAGGAGTTTAATTACATATGACGTTTATCCTATAGCCATGAAGAAGCAGATGTGTACAGGTTGGTGCGTTTACTCTGGCATGTGGCGTTACCGTAAACATGAAAGTACCTCACATTTTATAATTTGCCTGTTATTTTTTTTTTTTTACATAGGAATTTTAATTTTTCGAATATAATATTTTTAGGTTCAAACTTTTATTTATTTGTTAAGTTTATCGTTTCTGTGATAGTTCCTGTTGCCGCCTAGTTAATTGGTGGATGAGTTATTTTATCATCCCCGACTTTTTGTGTGTGTAAATGTTGCTGATAGAGTAATAACTAATACACCAGGATGTTTAAGAGTTAAAATTACACTCGTTATCTGTGACTCATTAGCCATTTCATCATCCATGTTTTGTTGTCCATCTTTTCATCTTATTTGGAATCACGAACTAAAGTCCCAAAATATCACAGGCTGTCCTCCACCGTCGTCGTTTTCTCTCACCGATGACGACTTTAGGGTAAACTCGTCTATGTGTAGTTCTCGCCACCCAAACATCAGTTCCATATTCATCATGTTGATTACCATAGAAAAATCTGGATAGTTCCCAAAAATGATGATGTTTACTTAAAATCTAAATATAATTTAAATTTAGACGATTTGCAATCCTTTCTTAACAAAAATAGCCTTTATATAGAAGTGACTTGCTAGACTGGAGTCGATTGTATAAACACGTTTCCCGAGTGTTTACAAGTGGCACCACACTGACTCTCAGCTGCTTCCTACCAGTGTGTCAAATTCTTATAAACAATCATGTTTGCTTCCTTTACTCTCTCTTCTCTGGTTTCCTTTTGCATCATCTTCATTCATCTCATTGTTTGTTACTCACCGCACTGTTCACCACAAGGGGATGTGACTGTTGATGAGAATATTTCAAGCGGCAATACATTCGGTGTCATGTTGAGGTACAGTTCAAGTTTATCCTCGTTACTAATGTTCAAAGCTTTCTCCGTCACCATGTTAACTTACTATCTCTCACAGGACTGGAGGTCCATTAGGACTAAGACCTATATGGACTAGGACCTATAGTAGTACTAGTCTTAACTATTATCTTGGGTGTTATTGTTTGATATGCATTGAGATGAAATTGATAAGTGATATCTGTAAGGATTGTATATATTTGTAGTGCTCTTGGGGGGGGGGGGTGTTCTGGTGCAAATAATTTTCTTTGGTAATTTCAGTATAAAATTTAATTATGTTTGTTAATGCTATAAAGATGAATATATATGCCCACAGTATATAGATTTATGAGAATTTCATTTATCAGTTTAATTTACTATGACATATGTCTTTTTTAGTTGTTAATGATGTTACTTTATATTGCAGATAATTTCAATGAAGGTTTTGTTCTTCATTTACTTCTGTTTAATTCATGTAGTTGAACTCATATGACAAATTGTAGAATTATTGTAACGGAATCAAAGTTAATTGATCTGGTGGACATAGAACATAGCCGTGAGTTAGATACTATTACGAGCACAATGCTCATCATACTACTTTTGGTTATTAATAATTGATTTGTTGTTAAATTCCTATCAAGGTATGACGAGTCTGCAGGAAAGTATGTTCTTATATAGTTACTCCTGAAACCATCATTTTCTTTGAAGCCAATGTTAATATCCGTTTTCTCTCACAGCTGATGGGGACTTGGAAGAAGGACGTACCCAGTTGGGGTTCCGTCCTCGAGCTCCAAAAATCGGCAATCTTCCAAAGTAAGTAAAAACAGTCATGGTACCCTCGCTACCCTTACACACAGCATCTTAATATACACATGGTTATTGGTGGGGATAGTCTACTAGTAAATATATTGACGCGACGCATTCCTTGAATTATCGACACGACTCTTAAGATTTTGGCGACGAAAAATAGTGCTTTGGAAAATTACCAAAGATATGTTAACAAAGCAAAATAAGGAAACAACAAATAGAAGTAGTGAATAATGTGATTGTTACAACTAAAGCACTAACGGGGGAAATAAAGTATCTGAACCAATGTGATTACGTGAACCTTTGTGTTTATCATCTAACTTTTTCAGTGAGGATAACGCGTATCATGTGTGTGTGTTGGGGGGGGGGGGGGGTAAAACATGATAAAAAATATAAATAAAACGCACAAATTTTAATGTAATTGACCTTGAAAATAAGATTTTCAAGTAACGACAAACATTCAGTGGAAGTGTAATCGTTTTGATGATTACATGCGATCATTGAATCTGCTCATTTGGGGAATCCTCTGTGTGTGTGTGTGTGTGTGTGTGTAATAATAATAATAATAATAATAATTAACGGTTTATTGAAAAAGTTCTGCAGCCCGAAGGCTGAAAATATACATTGGACATAAATGACTTATTACATACATTGGTGGTTTAACAAAAGCCTTCATTAGAGAAAGGTGAAGGAACATACAGTGAACATACAGATTAATGTAGGTGTTGAACAGCAAACACGTAGTGTAGTAACTCCCTCCCAGATGGTGTTAGGAGGGACCTCACGTGGTGTAGTAGTTCCCTCACAGATGGTGTTATGAGGGGCCTCACGTGGTGTAGTAATTCCCTCACAGATGTTGTTATGAGGGGCCTCACGTGGTGTAGTAATTCCCTCACAGATGGTGTTATGCGGGGCCTCACGTGGTGTAGTAATTCCCTCACAGATGGTGTTATGAGGGGCCTCACGTGGTGTAGTAATTCCCTCACAGATGGTGTTATGAGGGGCCTCACGTGGTGTAGTAATTCCCTCACAGATGATGTTATGAGGGGCCTCACGTGGTGTAGTAATTCCCTCACAGATGATGTTATGAGGGGCCTCACATGGTGTAGTAGTTCCCTCACAGACGGTGTTCTATGAGTGAGGTGTGGTCCCAGGCCTTCCTATCGTAGACGGATTAACACATCGCTGGTTGTTGGGTCAGGCCGTTATCACTGGGTACCTGGGACCTCACTGTGTGAAGGTCAACTTGGGTACCACCGTTACTGTTGAGTTGTTCTCACTGATTTTAAGCACTGTTCACCACTGTTCACCTCTGTTTAACACTGGTTCCATTCCTTTCCTAAATGAAATAGTAACTTCTGGCGTGAACTTGTTGATATTCCGGTGGGGAGGAGGGTTCAGGGGAGGGAGTTGGTATGGGCCAACTTAACAGTTGACCTGGCTGCTCCGAGAGGAGCGCCAGGTACGTCTTGACCCTTCGGTGGTTTTTATTATTATTATTATTATTATTATTATTATTATTATTATTATTATTATTATTATTATTATTTTCTGTCGTCCACATACATTTAAGCTTGTGTATGTCGACGTTCCACTACAGTAGCCTAAATTATAACAGGATTATACTCCACTCAGCTGACCAAATGGTGTTGGTTAAGTTAAGACGAATTATCGGAGTTTAATTCAGTTTGATAAAGTCTATTAAACTTAAGAGCCTAATAGAGGTAAGGATTAACATTACTTTAGCGTAATTATAGTGATAAGTACAGTAGATGTCAGGGGTTAGTTAAGTGTCGTGGTAGTGTAATTTATACAGGCGGGGTCGGTAGGTCAGCGAGTGTCGTCTGTATCAGTGTGTGTAAATATGTTAAACTATGTCCACCTGTATGTGTAAAGTATAAGTAGGTAGTCATTGCAACTCGAGTGTGGAAACTACTAGTCTTCATTCTTGGTGTGTAGATGCTCCTTATAGCTCCCATATCTCGTTTAATAAGTAGTGTAGTTGCTGATGACTCCTGTAGATTTTTTTTTTTTACGGGTTTAGCCGACCAGGACACAGGTCAGTGACCCACATCAGGGCCTGGGGGGCAAAATACAATAATAATAATAATAATAATAATAATAATAAAAATTCATAAAAAATATAAAATAAAAATTTAATAATAATAATAATAATAATAATAATAATAATAATAATAATATGTATAAAATTCTACAATATAAATAAAAATTTAATAATAATAATAATAATAATAATAATAATAATAATAATAATAATAAAGGACCATAAATAAATACAGAGGTTAAAAAAAATCAAAAGTGAGAAACATTTTATATATATATGTTGTGATGTCAATAGTAAGAGAAACAATTGAGACCCTGCAATTGTGTGTAAATGAGGCAGAAAGTCAGATCAGCAACCTGAGACTTGGTCACAATTTTCGTGATGCCATATGGCAGCAGGGTCTACCAATAGACAACACATTATGCTTCCAATGTCTTCCTAGGCGGTAGTACCTCCCTGTTTGGTAGCTGCCTTCTACCTTAAGTTATTGAAGTGTAGTAACACAACTTACCGTCATCATCACCCCGCATGAGAGCTGGTGTGTATTTGGGATTAAAATGTCAGAGGTGAATCTTTAGACCCTGGGAGGGTAAACATCGCTATGAGTTGGTAACTCGTCTATACTGGTTTGAAAGTTTGGCGGAGTTTTATCAGGTTATACTCACTGTGTGACGTAGATCAGTAGGAAACAAGGCGGCTTTTCACTTTCGGCGGGGGGGGGGGGGGGCGAAGAAGAGCTTTACTGATTTTCTGTTTAAATTTATATACGCCCGCTGCTCTACTGGATGAACACTTTTTTCATTCCTACAATAGTACTACAATATTAAGTGCAAGAGTCGTCAGCTAGAATTAAAATGGTTCTTCTTAATACTATACGACTTAAGTCTTTCTGAAGCTTCACAACGTATCCATTCATTGACAGCAGAATAACAGTTCACGGTGTTTTACGAACATTTGGAAACTTCTCATGACCTTAAATAACAATGAATAGTTTATTATTATAAAAATCCTACCTTTGGATTGTTTAATAATTATCCTGACAGTGATACAGCAGAAAACAGATCCACCAATCACAATCACCATTACATACAGCCTTCCTTTACCAAGTATTGCCAGGTAAAATTCCGAGTACAAGTCTCAGGGTAAGGTCAGTGCAGCTTTGGTTGACTGTACATCACGTGTGTAAGCAACTTGTAACGGGAGGCGCCAGAGAGAGAGTGTGTAAAAAATCGTTCCAGACCAAAATTTTAGATAATTATTCCTTGGACAAAATGCCACCGGACGATTATTATCCACTAGAAGTTAGCTCAAGTGGGATTCGGCTTTTCAGCGCTTCACACCACTGAGTTAGTTAGGCTGTATGTTTATTCCACCATACCAGTAAGAGAACATTACTGTACCCGTGACTTAAAACCAACATTAAATTTTGTGTTTCTCTCACATTACCACTGACTGTTGACATTCACTATCAACTTGTTCATTACGGCTGGACCCATTAGAGAACTCGTCAGTATACCTTCCGATATCTTAGCTCGTCCTAGTTGAACCTCCTCACTCCCACCTCTACCCAGCCTATGAATAACGTAGGGGCCTCGTCCTGTATACTAAGCAGGTCGTCACGCCCACCCTCGTCGCCTAACATAGCCTGTTGTCCTGCCATGACTTAACCAAAAGGGTATATATTCCTTATGATCTTGTGGCGACGCGTTCACCTCCAGGAGCATACTAATAATTCAGAAGGGGAGCCAAGAACTGTTTGCTGGTGGTGGTGACTGTCTCCTACTCTGCCACCCTCCCAACTCACCATCGCCTCTGCCACCACCATCGCCTCTACCACCACCATCACCTCTGCCACCACCATCACCTCTGCCACCACCATCGCCTCTGCCACCACCATCGCCTCTGCCACCACCATCGCCTCTGCCACCACCATCACCTCTGCCACCACCATCGCCTCTGCCACCACCATCGTCTCTGCCACCACCATCGCCTCTGCCACCACCATCGCCTCTGCCACCCCCATCAACTCTACCACCACCTCCACGACCACCACAAACACCACCTGCTGTCAAATTGTTGTGGATCCCCTCTCACATAGGCCTCATAAAACATGATGCCCTCGCCAAACTCGCGTCTAACAAAGGCACCGTTGAATACAATTTGGGTCTGTCAAGAAGAACCCTTAAAACTGTAATTAGGAAATAACTTCTTGATGAATTTGACGCAAATAGACAAGTGCAAACAGGCACTAGTCGATCCATAGTTTACCATGATGAGATGTATCAAGTGAAACATGTATATGGAGTAAGTAACTAGATTACAAGATGTTGTAACCGCTAGATTAAGGTTAGGATATAAGTACCTCTGGCAGTATGTTCCTCAAGCAGATGTAAACAAGACTAAATGTAAAGTGTGTGGCCAGACATATGGCCACACACTTGAACACTACGTCCTCGACTGTGTGAAGATAGAACCTTTTAGGGACAGGTCCAAGCACACTGTGTGTGAAATGGCACAACACTTCATCTATAATGGCAAGATAGCCGACATATTAAGATTGTATCCACTTTTTTGCAGTTAGTATCTATATCAGTTCTCATGTACAGAACCAAATACACAATGTGCTTGAATACTTCTCACGCAAATGTGAATAACAAAGTGTGAGGCCAGACATACTGCCTCACACGCCTATACTCACGCATTTGTGAATAAGTTACCCTTTATGTATAGAACTAAACAAATAATGTAATTAAAATACTGTGTAACATTCAGTGCCATAATATCCTGACCACGGGGGTTAATTATTATGACCCGTTGTAAACTCTATTGTGGAATCCTTTTGCGCTACCTCTCACAGGATGAGTCTGGGGTGCTCAATAAACTAGCCGCCGTAAACGGCAAAAGAAAAAAATCCTGCTTCACCACCAGCCTTCACCACCAGCCTTCACCACCAGCCTTCACCATATTTTTGACACCTCACCACTTACTACCACCTATTAGCCCTCAACACTTACACCTTAGCAGATCTTCTACCACTTGAGTTAAAGTGGGCAACGCTGGCACCACATACCCCTTGTCTCCTTACACACACACAGGTGAAGAGACATGGAATAATATCACCTGTATATCCCACCTACCTGTCCGCCATTACACTACATATGGACCATTTCAGACCACACATTAACTATAAATAATTGCTAATTCAGTTCTCTGGAGTATTTTCACTCCATCTTGGCTACGTTTAGTATCCTCAGATCTTGCCTCTCTTGACCTGACCGAAAGTTCTTGCGTGGGTCTCTCTCTCTCTCTCTCTCTCTCTCTCTCTCTCTCTCTCTCTCTCTCTCTCTCTCTCTCTCTCTCTCTCTCTCTCTCTCTCTCTCTCTCTCTCTCTCTCTCTCTCTCTCTCAGTAGTGTAGATTAACACAACCAACAATCATTTGCTGGTCACCCTTGTGCATCTGAATGTCGCAGAGCAATTTTACACCTCTCCGACCTTCCGTCCTGCCCAAGGTTATGAGTAGGATTACCAGTGTCGTGAGTAAATATATACAAAGGAGTGTGTGTGTGTGTGTGTGTGTGTGTGCGTGCCTGCGTGCTTGTGTGTGTGTGCGCATAAGTAGGGATCATGGACCGCGACCTTTGTGTGCATGGTGCAGGAGGGAGGAGGAGGAGGAGGGGGACGGGGAGTGGTGGTAGGAGTATACATTTGCCTGCGCGTCTCCCCCCCCCCCCCCACCCCCAGCTCTCTGTTCCACTAGTTAAAGGCGACCGTCTCTCTCTCTCTCTCTCTCTCTCTCTCTCTCTCTCTCTCATATTATCGTCAAAAACATAAGTTGTATGTTAATATGAGTGAAAGGTTACGACCATCCAATAACACTTGAGAATTTAACCCAAGACTTTCAACACGTATTTTCGAACAATGTTTAGTCGGATGTTTCTTACTTGTCCTGGATGTTTTCTTTTTTTTTTAATGTTTTGGTTTGTGTTAGGATGTTGTTTGTACTGCGATCTTTTTTGTTTATGTTTTGTTTTTGATTTTATTTGTGTTGTGATGTTTTTGTCTGATGTTGGTGTTTGTGTTGTGATGTTTTTGTCTGATGTTGTTGGTGTTTGTGTTGTGATGTTTATGTCTCATGTTGTTGGTGTTTGTGTTGTGATGTTTTTGTCTGATGTTGTTGGTGTTTGTGTTGTGATGTTTTTTGTCTGATGTTGTTGTGTTTGTGTGTTGTTTTTTGTTGTGTGTTGGTGTTTGTGTTGTGATGTTTTTGTCTGATGTTGTTGGTGTTTGTGTTGTGATGTTTTTTGTCTGATGTTGTTGGTGTTTGTGTTGTGATGTTTTTGTCTGATGATGTTGGTGTTTGTGTTGTGATGTTTTTTGTCTGATGTTGTTGGTGTTTGTGTTGTGATGTTTTTGTCTGATGATGTTGGTGTTTGTGTTGTGATGTTTTTAAATTATGTTTGTGTTTGTTGTTCTTAGGACCCTCACAAATTAAAACGGGGGAACAACAGCCCCTACGAGTCCTCAGAGCCGATCAGAACTTAGTCACAGATCAGGTCATTTTTTCTTGACTACTGATTGGTCGACGGGTTTTCAAGCACTTTTCTTTGGAACTAATTGCTCGTGTTACTTGAAATCAAAACGGGCATCTTACACACACACACACACACACACACACACACACACACCTTCCTCCTTCCTAGAATGACCCGTGACCTTTCCGACCTCGTAGTGAATGACGCGCCTACCTTAACGTCATGAGACCAGTGAGAACAAACACACAGACACACACTAGTCACAAGGGCTCGGGTTACAACCATCTGTGAGAGAGAGAGAGAGAGAGAGAGAGAGAGAGAGAGAGAGAGAGAGTTTGTGGGGAAAGGGAGCCAACGTGTGTGGAGGAGGAGGTAGTGGGGCATCTCTCTCTCTCTCTCTCTCTCTCTCTCTCTCTCTCTACGAATAATATGTTGTGGAAGTTGTACTCGCTTAAATGAAACAGAGGTGCAGTTGGCAATAATACCTGGCGTCATCTACATCAGGGTCCTGTTATAGATAAACTAGGTAGTTTTTTTTTTTGTAGTTTATTCAGGTATAGCGTTGGTTTTTTATCCGTTTATCCAGATTTTTTCATTGTAAATATTGTAAATAAGTCACCGGTGCCATTCTAAACATACGTGTCGCTCCATTGTAAAGAAAAATCTTGTGGCGTCATTGTACATAAACCCTAGGTGCCATTTATAAACAAATTGTAAAAAAAGTTGTTTCGCCATTGTAAACAAACCATGGGTGCCATTATAAACACATGCGTCGTCCCATTGTAAAAAAAAAAGTTTCGGCGCCATTATAAACAATCATACATTCCTTTTATTTTCATCAGAGAAAAAAATATCACAGTAAACAAGTCGGCTTTTGATATTTATTTAAACGTTGATTCCAGTCGAGGATAACTAGCACAGGGTGATTCGCTCATTACTCCCGATATTTTTTTACGTAATATTTTTGGGGCCAGAGATTAGTTGGAATATTTTCCCGCCTGTCCTGACCTGCCGGAAGGGCATTTATTTTTTTTTGGTTTTATTTTTTCAGTGTGAAGTTGTTTTTATGTTTGGTAAAATGTGGTTTAACGTTGTCTTATTTTATTTTTTGAGGTATTATTTAATGGTTATGTGGGCATAAGCCTACATCTCCGCATAGGCTTACATTTATGTATAGGCCTATATTCCCTAATAGGCCTACATCTCCACTTAGGCCTACATTATCGCATAGGCCTACATTTTCGCATAAGCCTACATATCCGCATCGGCCTATATATCCACATAAGCCTGCATCTTCCCTTAAGCCTACATATCCTAATGTTAACACGACATGGAGTGAGTCAGGCGAATAATGCACATTACATAGGTCTGTGTCACCTCATGCATACAGTATAGCTTGGGATGAAGTCTGGACTGTTGCACACACAGTCCAAAAAGTATCTCTACAGTTTTGTGTCAGACAATATGACTCAACGGACGAAGGATTTTGCCAACCCTACCGAGACAACATGAGTCACAGTGTTCATGTTGTAATTCATTGGACCTCTCCCGTAAAGATAATTATTGATTGTCAGTGTCGGCAAAAAGTTGTGGTACGGCTGGGCACAACAGATGACCGAAGAGACAGATCGTGTCATCTCAAAATGGTTGGTATCCCTGGTTGCAAAGTGACTCAATATTTCGTAATAATACACTGTATGTTGCTCGTCTTTATAATATTTACAGGTGAAAAGATGTAATTTAATCAACACTAACACTTCCTCAAAGAACAATATTCAGATTTCTCGTTGGTTATGCCGACTGTACACATTATAGGTAAATAAACCGACAGTGACGCTATATGTATTGTCATATGTGTTGTCTAATGGTAGACCCTGCTGCCATATGTCATCACGAAAATTGTGACCAAATCCCAGGTTGTTGATCTGACTTTCTGTCTCATTTACACACAGTTGCAGGGTCTCAATTGTTTCTCTTACTATTGACAACACAACATATATACAGTATATTGTGTCTCACTCTTGATCTTTTTTTTATTTTTTTTATTTCTTTATAGTTCTTTATTTTTATTATTATTATTATTATTATTATTATTATTACAGTGTTGTTACTGTTATCATTATTATTTTATTTTTATTTTTATCTTTGTAATTTTTATTATAAACTTTATATATGAATTATTATTATTATTATTATTATTATTATTATTATTATTATTATTATTGCTGCATCTTCGCCCCCCAGGCCCCGATGTGAGTCAGTGACCTGTGCCCTCGTGGGCTAATCCCTGTAAAAAAAAAATAAATAAATAAATTAACATATTTGTTCATATCACATTAAATAAAAGTGTAATTTGAAGGTTGATTAAAATTGTGTGGTGAAAAAGCTGTAGTGCATTGTTAGGGACAGGTTAGCGTACAAGATATATAAGAGGACGGATGTTTGGGCGAGTTATTTGATGTTCTGTTATCAGTTGTTACCTTATAAATGGTTAACAATAGATACAACTTACAATTCCTCGCACTGTGCTGGCAAGATTATCAACAGTGTGGGGTGGTGAGTCGTCCTCCCTGCCAGACCAGGCCACTCTTGTATACACAGAGCGTAAACATTGACCTTACAGAGACCACTCACTACCTTACACAGCCACTAACATTTATTTATTTATTTTATTTTATTTTTTTCTTGTGTTAGTTCTTTTGGGTCTCGTGTGTGTGTGCGTGTGTGTGTGTGTGTGTGTGTTTAATTTTATAGGGAGATTGAGGGAGGTGGGGAGGTGGGGATGGGTCTACCAACTGATGTGGAAGAAGTGGAGTGAGGGTGGAGGAGGGGCTGTGGAGGTAGAGAGGGTGATGATAAGTTGGATCTCCTCCTCCTCCTCCTCCTCATTGTGAATCGGGATTATTGATTTACTAGTAGTGGTGTGGAGAGTTACCCGTCACAATGGTACTGTCCACCCCAGCCTCTCCTTCAGGTTGTTCCTCCTCCTTCAGGGTACACCTCGTTGTTTTTGAGTCCGACCCGGGTGATCCAGGTGTGGTCACGGTGATCCAGGTGTGGTCAGAGTGATCCAGCTGTGGCCAGAGTGATCTAGGTGTGGTCACGGTGATCCAGGTGTGGCCACAGGGATGTAGGTGTGGCCAGAGTGATCTAGATGTGGCTAAAGTGATCTAGATGTGGCCAAAGTGATCTAGGTATGGTCAGAGGGATCTAGATGTGGCCAAAGTGATCCAGGTATGGTCAGAGTGATAAAAAGTGGTCCAGGTGTGGCCAGGATGTAGGGGAACGAACGTGGTAATTAGGCGTGACTGGCCATTGGTCGTGTGTGTAGGCAGGTAGGCTGGTCGTCAGTAATCAATAACAACAACAACATCAATGGTAGGATGGTGGACACGTTAGATCACATAATGACCCCCTCCCCCACCCCTTACCCCCTCCCCCACCCTTTACCCCCTCCCCACCCCTTACCCCCTCCCCCACCCCTTACCCCGTACCGCCTCCCTCTCCCCAACACAGCCCCTCCCTCTCCCCAACACAGCCCCTCCCCCTCCCCAACACAGCCCCTCCCCAACACAGCCCCTCCCTCTCCCCAACACAGCCCCTTCCCCCCTTGACCACGCCTCCCTGCACCCCGTAACGTGTTGTGTAACAGCTGAAAACGTAGGAGGTTGTAGAATAACGCGACGTGATGCTTGACGATGTAACACAGTTTTAGGGATGGACATGACACGTTACCAACCTGTCCACTCTCTCTCTCTCTCTCTCTCTCTCTCTCTCTCTCTCTCTCTCTCTCTCTCTCTCTCTCTCTCTCTCTCTCTCTGTTGCATAGAGTGAAATTATAATGATGATCAAAATAATGATACGAGTAATAATAATAATAATAAATAATAATAATAATAATAATAATAATAATAATAATAATAATAATAATTTATACCCAAGAGTTGAGTAGGTGTATATTAAGGGCGTGTGACCAATGTATAAAGGAATATAATTAATCACTAGACACCTTTTAATACAGCTTCACATTACAACACATATACGATGGGTACAGGAATATTATGGTGGTAAGTTAAAATATAAACAAAACAGATTTATTGGTATGGTGGATGAGGTGGGTAGGTGATGGATGAGGTGGGTGGGTGGTGGATGAGGTGGGTGGGTGATGGATGAGGTGGGTAGGTGATGGATGAGGTGGGTAGGTGATGGATGAGGTAGGTGGGTGATGGATGAGGTGGGTAGGTGATGGATGAGGTAGGTGAATGATGGATGAGGTGGGTAGATGATGGATGAGGTGGGTAGATGATGGATGAGGTGGGTGGGTGATGGATGAGGTAGGTAGGTGATGGATGAGGTGGGTGGGTGATGGATGAGGTAGGTAGGTGATGGATGAGGTGGGTGGTGTGGATGAGGTGGGTAGGTGATGGATGAGGTGGGTAGGTGATGGATGAGGTGGGTAGGTGATGGATGAGGTAGGTGAATGATGGA
Organism: Homarus gammarus; assembly: GCA_958450375.1. Lineage (NCBI taxonomy): Eukaryota > Metazoa > Arthropoda > Malacostraca > Decapoda > Nephropidae > Homarus > Homarus gammarus. Next base: position 180,393 of record CAUDMG010004115.1, read on the forward strand.
TGAGGTGGGTAGATGATGGATGAGGTGGGTGGGTGATGGATGAGGTGGGTAGCTGATGGATAAGGTAGGTGGATGATGGATGAGGTGGGTAGATGATGGATGAGGTGGGTGGGTGATGGATGAGGTAGGTAGGTGATGGATGAGGTGGGTGGGTGATGGATGAGGTAGGTAGGTGATGGATGAGGTGGGTGGGTGATGGATGAGCTGGGTAGGTGATGGAAGAGGTGGGTAGGTGATGGATGAGGTAGGTAGGTGATGGATGAGGTAGGTAGGTGATGGATGAGCTGGGTAGGTGGTGGATGAGGCGGGTAGGTGATGAAGGAGGTGGGTAGGTGATGGATGAGGTGGGTGGGTGATGGATGAGGTGGGTGGGTGATGGATGAGGTAGGTGGGTGATGGATGAGGTAGGTAGGTGATGGATGAGGTGGGTAGGTGATGGATGAGGTAGGTGGGTGATGGATGAGGTGGGTGGGTGATGGATGAGGTAGGTGGGTGATGGATGAGGTAGGTAGGTGATGGATGAGGTGGGTAGGTGATGGATGAGGTAGGTGGGTGATGGATGAGGTGGGTGGGTGGTGGATGAGCTGGGTAGGTGATGGATGAGGTGGGTGGGTGGTGGATGAGGTGGGTGGGTGATGGATGAGGTGGGTGGGTGGTGGATGAGGTGGGTAGGTGATGGATGAGGTGGGTAGGTGATGGATGAGGTAGGTGGATGATGGATGAGGTGGGTAGGTGATGGATGAGGTAGGTGGGTGATGGATGAGGTGGGTAGGTGATGGATGAGGTGGGTGGGTGATGGATGAGCTGGGTAGGTGATGGAAGAGGTGGGTAGGTGATGGATGAGGTAGGTAGGTGATGGATTAAGTTAGGTGGGTGATGGATGAGGTGGGTAGGTGATGGATGAGGTGGTTGGTGATGGATGAGGTTGGTGGGTGATGGATGAGGTTGGTGGGTGATGGATGAGGTGGGTAGGTGATGGATGAGTGGTGGGTGATGGATGAGGTGGGTTGGTGATGGATGAGGTGGGTGGTGATGGATGAGGTAGGTGGGTGATGGATGAGGTGGGTAGGTGATGGATGAGGTGGGTAGGTGATGGATTAAGTTAGGTGGGTGATGGATGAGGTGGGTAGGTGATGGATGAGGTAGGTGGGTGATGGATGGGTGATGGATGAGGTAGGTGGGTGATGGATGAGGTGGGTAGGTGATGGAAGAGGTGGGTGGGTGATGGATGAGGTGGGTGGGTGATGGATGAGGTGGGTGGGTGATGGATGAGGTAGGTGGGTGATGGATGAGGTGGGTAGGTGATGGATGAGGTGGGTAGGTGATGGATTAAGGTGGGTGATGGATGAGGTGGGTAGGTGATGGATGAGGTAGGTGGGTGATGGATGAGGTGGATGGGTGATGGATGAGGTAGGTGGGTGATGGATGAGGTGGGTAGGTGATGGAAGAGGTGGGTGGGTGATGGATGAGGTGGGTGGGTGATGGATGAGGTAGGTGGGTGATGGATGAGGTGGGTAGGTGATGGATGAGGTGGGTAGGTGATGGATTAAGTTAGGTGGGTGATGGATGAGGTGGGTAGGTGATGGATGAGGTAGGTGGGTGATGGATGAGGTGGATGGGTGATGGATGAGGTAGGTGGGTGATGGGTGAGGGAGGGAGGGAAGTGTGTGTGTTGGTGGACGAGTCATCATCCCACCAACACCACTACTCCCACGTTTACACCATTGAGTCATCCTAGTCCTAATATTAGTATTGAACACAACCTGTATCCTCTCCTCTCCTCTCCTCTCCTTTTCCTTTCCTTTCCTCCCTCCCTCCCTCCTCTTCCTCTCCTCTCCTCTCCTCTCCTCTCCTCTCCTCTTCCTCCTACTCCCTTTTCCTCCCTCTCCTCTTCCTCCCTCTCCTCCTCTTCCTCCCTCCCTCCTCTTCCTCCCCTCCTCCTTCTCCCTCTTCATCTTCCTCCCTCTTCCTCCTTCCTCTTCTCCTCTTCTTCCCCTCCTCCTCCTTCCTCCCCTCCTGCTCTTCCTCCCTCCCCTCCTACTCTTCCTCCCTCCCCTCTTGCTCTTCCTCCTCCCTCCTTCTTCCTCCCTCCCCTCCTGCTCTTCCTCCCTCCCCCTCTTCCTCCCTCCCCTCCTGCTCTTCCTCCCTCCCCTCCTGCTCTTCCTCCCTCCCCTCCTACTCTTCCTCCCTCCCCTCCTGCTCTTCCTCCCTCCCCTCCTGCTCTTCCTCCCTCCCCTCCTGCTCTTCCTCCCTCCCCCTCTTCCTCCCTCCCTCCCTCCTCCTTCCTCCCCTCCTGCTCTTCCTCCTGCTCTTCCTCCCTCCCCTCCTACTCTTCCTCCCTCCCCTCTTGCTCTTCCTCCCTCCCCTCCTGCTCTTCCTCCCTCCCTCCTGCTCTTCCTCCCTCCCCTCCTGCTCTTCCTCCCTCCCCTCCTGCTCTTCCTCCCTCCCTCCTGCTCTTCCTCCTCCCCCTCTTCCTCCTCCCCTCCCCTCCTGCTCTTCCTCCCTCCCCTCCTGCTCTTCCTCCCTCCCCCTCTTCCTCCCTCCCTCCCCTCCTCCTCCCTCACCACCTGCTCTTCCTCCCTCCCCCCTGCTCTTCCTCCCTCCCCCCTGCTCTTCCTCCCTCCCCTCCTGCTCTTCCTCCCTACCCCTCTTGTTCCCTTCCCTCCTCCTCCCTCCCCTACTGCTTTTCCTCCCTCCCCTCCCCCTCTTCCTCCCTCCCCCTCTTCCTCCCTCCCCTCCCCTCCTCCCTCCCCTCCTGCTCTTCCTCCCTCCCCTCCTGCTCTTCCTCCCTTTCCTCCCCCTCTTCCTCCCTCTCTTCCTCCCTCTTCCTCCCTCCCCTCCTGCTCTTCCTCCCTCCCCTCCTGCTCTTCCTCCCTCCCCTCCTGCTCTTCCTCCCTCCCCTCTTCCTCCCTCCCCTCCCCTCCTCCTCCCTCCCCTCCTCTTCCTCCCTCCCCTCCTGCACTTCCTCCCTCTCCTCTTCCTCCCTCTCCTCCTCCCTCTCCTCCTGCTCTTCCTCCCTCCCTCCCTCTTCCTCCCTCCCCTCCTCCTCCCTCCCCTCCTGCTCTTCCTCCCTCTCCTCCTGCTCTTCCTCCCTCCCCCTCTTCCTCCCTCCCTCCCCTCCTGCTCTTCCTCCCTCCCCTCCTGCTCTTCCTCCCTCCCCTCCTGCTCTTCCTCCCTCCCCCTCTTCCTCCCTCCCCTCCTGCTCTTCCTGCCTCCCCTCCTGCTCTTCCTCCCTCCCCTCCTGCTCTTCCTCCCTCCCCCTCTTCCTCCCTCCCTCCTCCTCCCTCCCCTCCTGCTCTTCCTCCTCCCCTCCTGCTCTTCCTCCCTCCCCTCTTCCTCCCTCTCTTCCTCCCTCTTCCTCCCTCCCCTCCTGCTCTTCCTCCCTCCCCTCCTGCTCTTCCTCCCTCCCCCTCTTCCTCCCTCCCCTCCCCTCTTCCTCCCTCCCCTCCTGCTCTTCCTCCCTCCCCTCCTGCTCTTCCTCCCTCCCCTCTTCCTCCCTCCTCCTCCTCCCTCCCCTCCTGCTCTTCCTCCCTCCCCTCCTGCTCTTCCTCCCTCCCCCTCTTCCTCCCTCCCCTCCCCTCCTCCTCCCTCCCCTCCTGCTCTTCCTGCCTCCCCTCCTCTTCCTCCCTTTCCTCCCCCTCTTCCTCCCTCCCCTCTTCCTCCCTCCCCTCCTGCTCTTCCTCCCTCCCCTCCTGCTCTTCCTCCCTCCCCCTCTTCCTCCTCCCTCCTCCTCCCTCCCCTCCTGCTCTTCCTCCCTCCACTCTTGCTCTTCCTCCCTCCCCCTCTTCCTCCCTCCCCTCTTCCTCCCTCCCCTCTTCCTTCCTCCCCTCCTGCTCTTCCTCCCTCCCCTCCTGCTCTTCTCCCTCCCCTCTTCCTCCCTCCCCTCCTGCTCTTCCTCCCTCCCCTCCTGCTCTTCCTCCCTCCCCTCCTGCTCTTCCTCCCTCCCCCTCTTCCTCCTCCAGCAGAATATTAACACCAGCTGTCTCCTACAGATGGGTGGTGTTGCCCCTGTCCCTCCTCCTACCAGATAAAAATATTACCGTCCCGTGAAATATTTGGTGTGAGGAAACCTAACCCAATGTCCTTACCTCCCTGGGCGACGCCGGGGCCCAATTTAGCGGCCACTGTCCTCTGTTTGTCCTGAGAGATTTAATCCACACCTTCAATATTTGCAGAGTTTGCAAACCTTCGCTGAAATTCCCACACGATTCTTTGGTTGTATAGTGAGGAAGGAGTGTGTGTGTGGGGGGGGGGAGGTGGGGGGGTGGAGGTGGGGGTATATTAGAGATAAGAGGATCAATAGTTAATTTAACCCCTTGAGTATGATGACTTAATCCCGAGGTATTATGCGAACGGCCGATATATGAATACTCCGGTTTACGAACATTTCAACTTACGAACAGGATTGATAATTATCCCGTTCGTAATTTGAGGACTCAATGGACAAATTATGATAGCACTTGTAAGAAATTTATCCAAGGTTCACGTACACATTAGTGAACACTTGATATAGAACTAAACTCAATCACTGATATTACTTATAACTTATATTAGAACTTATTTTAATCCAACTTGAGGTAATCTACTGCAGTGGACCTTGTGTGAGTG